>VWZD01009605.1:258621-458682 GCA_013396695.1 Sakesphorus luctuosus
TCACCATTGTGTTCCCATGCATGCAGCCAAGTCAGAGAGGAACACGGCCTTGATAATGGAGAACATCTAGCGTTATACAGTTACTTTGTATACTACTCTGCTTAGTTTCCCAGCACGTATTTTTGTGCTTTTTCACCCCTCTATGCTCCATTGATCATCTAAATTAAAAGTACCCCCCTTACATATACCCAGCAACGCCACTCATATCTTTCCCTTAGGCAGACTTCCCACTCGATTCCTAACTTTCTAAATCCATCAAAGAATCATAGAATCATAGAATCGATTGGGTTGGAAAAGATCTCCGAGATCATCAAGTCCAACCCTTGGTCCAACTCCAGTCCCTTTACCAGATCATGGCACTCAGTGCCACGTCCAATCTCAGTCTAAAAACCTCCAGGGATGGGAATCCACCACCTCTCTGGGCAGCCCATTCCAATGCCTGATTACTCTCTCTGGAAGGAATTTTTTTCTGATCTCCAACTTAACTTTCCCCTGGCAGAGCTTGAGCCCCCCGTGCCCCCTTGTCCTGTTGCTGAGTGCCTGGGAGAAGAGACCAACCCCCACCTGGCTAGAACTTCCCTTCAGGTAGTTATAGAAACAACTGAATTCAGTAGTAAAAATCAGAGTATTACTCGAGAGTCTTTCGTACCTGCCTGATACATTTTGACAGAGATGTAGGATTTCTGTAGCAGTCTTCCCATCTGTTATTTCTCACAAAAAGGAAATTCCTGATGACGTTTAATTAGTGTAGAATTTATAGACAGGTCTTTGGCAATGATAGTATTAGACTTCTTAGAAGTGACAGCAGACACAAGATGTACTTACCTCATGTAGCCCAGTAACAAGAGACAGTATGAAAAACACCTTTGGACTTGGATGATGAGTCAGCAATGCTTCTAAGTGATATTAGATATCTTTTAGGGCAGGAAGGTAATAAAACATGAGCATAACCCACTTGGCTGCTAAGCTCAAGTTAAATGAGGTGTAAGGAAGATTTAGGGCTTGTTTTTCTCCTGAAGGATAATCATCATGATGGTCTTGGTCAGTTCAAAAGGATAATTCCTGAACTGACCCAAATTCTAACAGCTTGATTGTGTCAGGAGGCAAGTCAGGTTACTGGGCATGCAAACTTCCAAAGAACTGATGATTAACTGTAATGACCCTTTACATTTATGATCGTAAGCAAAACAGAGTTGGTGCAACTAATGCAAATGGCAGAGTCAGAGCAAACCCATGACTTTCCGCAGACTTTCAGGAACAGTTGGTCAGTCACAAAATGCAAAGTTAATAATTGGGGTTTTTTTGCCGATATGCAAGTTTTTGAAGTCAGCAATGAGGAAGCTGGTGTGCTCCTTTTTATGTGGTTTATTAGGCAAAAAAGCATGTGCCTCAACATTTCAAAATGGATCTTTACTTCTACTTCTCTCATTGAGAACGAAAAAGATTTACAGAGGTGTTAGTTCATGACCAAATGCTGCAACACCTGACGTTGCGTGCAGGCTTCGGAGCAGCCGGGACTCTGCCGGCCATCCCTGCTGAGACACACAAGGTCCCTGTGGGGCCGTTCGTTTTCTTCCATCGTTTCCCTTTGGGACATTCCTCTGCCTTCCCATTCCGGGCCTCCTGCCTCCATCCTGCCCCAAAGGGACAGGTCCAACTCCGACGCGAAGGCGAAGCCCGCGCTGCCCCGTCCCTGTCCCGTGGACAACTTGCGCAAACGCAGCAGCCCGGGATGAGCCCGGGATGCTCCCAGGATGCTCCCGGCGGCTCCCGAGCCGCGCGAGACGGGCTCCCCAGGGACACCCGGGACCACGCGACTCGCCGCGCAGCCGCCAAACTACAACTCCCATCATCCTTTGCGCGCAGAACCCGCGGCCCTCTCAATGCGGGGACGCGCTTGGCCTGCTGGGGCTCGTAGTGCTGCAGGGCGGGTGCCCGGCCCCGCCTCCGCCCTCTCGCGATTGGGCGCAGCCTGCCTCCGCCCCCGCGGGCCGCGGTCGTCTGGCCCCGCACGGCGGGGGCTGCAATCACAGCGGCCGCGGCGGTGACTCCTCCGCACGGCGCGGTGAGGGCGGCGGGGCCGCGGTGTCCTGCGGGGAGGGGCTGTGCCTGGGAGAGGGTGGCCGTGAGCGGCACGGATAGGGACGAGCGGGTCTAGGGGAGCGGCCGAGGGTGCTGGTTTCTCTCCGCTGCTCCGAGTGCTGCCAAGCCCCCGCCGCTCTGCCCGGCGCCCCTCGGCCCCGGCTGCGGGAGCTGCTCAGGGCCCGGCCGGCCCCGGTCGCGGGGGCTTACACAGGGCGGCGCTCGGCCGGTCTGCACGGGGACCAGTCCGGCCGCCCCGCCGCTGCCGTGTGGGCGCGGCTGCGGTTCGGCTGTGCTGCCCCTGAGCAGAGGGGTTTAGGCGCTGCTGTCCGCCCCGTCACGGGCCCGTCTGGCCCGGGAGCTGTACGGGATCTCTCCCTGCTGGAAGCGAATGCACTCGAGCGTCTCCTTCCGAGGGTCGTTGCCCAGGGCTGGCAGAGGAGAGAGGAGGGAGATCGGGGGGAAGGCAGTGGCAGCAGCTCCGATTTAGTCCGCAGTAACACGTTTTTTAACGGGGGAAAAGGATAGAGTGACAGTTTGCGAGGTTTCTGCAGGGAGCTGTTGCTGCCCGAGGGGTGCTGCGCTGTGGCTGGTTGTTTACAGCTGGGGGACAGCCTTGCCGGGGCTGCTCGGGGGCAGCCGCGCCGCCGGTGCCAGGTTAGGATGGGGCAGCACCGCGTTGGCTGCCTCTGTTTGGGGGTTAAAATAAATGTGGTAGTGAAGATCGGAAACGCTAAGATAAACCGTAGTAAAAGACGTGTGGAAAGCAGGAATCTCGCGTTAACATCCCCCAGGAATTTCTGCATAATCACTTCTGCACAATTTCGTTCTGTCCATGCTCCAAACATTTCCATGTTTGCTGGACAGAAATGCTTACCCTTGGCTGACTTCACCTCCCAAATCATGCAGTTTACACTGCAGTTGTTCATGCAGTGCTTTAGTACCTGTTTTTTCCTACTATCAGGCACTTTGTAAATTTGTGGACAGATGTGAAAGAAAATAGAAGAAGCAGTTTTACTGAAGCCTTAAGATCTGCCAAATTTGAATTTGGGGGTTTTGAAGGGTGTAGAGAAAAAAAATCTCCTAATCCAGGTGTGTTAGATTATCACTGTTCTAGGAATGATTTTATTTTTTCATCCTCAGGTGAATTGTGCCATCTCTCTGCTACTGAGAAAGGTAAATCTGCAAACAGTAGAATAAACGTTACTTATACTTTCTTTAAAAAACATTTGTTTTACATTAAAAAGCATTCTGAAATAACCACAAATTCTTGGGTTTTTACAGTAAAAGTAACTTACACATCTTCTGTAACAATAAAAGCTATTTTACTATAAGTTCAGATCATATTAAGCCAATTCATAAAGTGGTTATTGGTAGGCTTTGTAAAGAAATGTTTTGCAACAAAGACCATAATCTCCTTCAAAATGTATCTTATCAGAATTTACAGTGATCAAGATTTTTTCTTTCTACAATACAAGTGCAGAAAGAAAAATCAGACTAATTCTGCAGGGTCCTAATCATGGGTTTAGGTGCTTCTGTTTCTGTAGCAGCCAGCACAGCGTGTAAGCAGAACATTGCTGACAGCTGTGGACATCAATTCCCCATGAGGAGGACTATAGTGAGTCACATATTTTGTGGAAATCACTGTCTGACTATTACAGTGAAAGGCAATATGCAAGCACTGTGTGGAAACGAGTTGTGGCTTGATTCTGGAAACTAAAAGGTTATAAGAAGTGAACCAAAAAAGAGAGATTTCCTAGCAAAGCTGGAATGATCATCTGATTAGCTTAAGGCTGTTATTTTTCAGCAAGGTTACTGTTAGTTTACTTACTTCACATGAAAGGAAAATAGAGCTATGGTTTCTGTTGATGTATCTCTTTGAGGTGCTGCTTCAGCTGTTTGGAGTTTAAGCTATTCAAGTGTCATAATTTAAATACTAGTGGAAAATACTTCTGTCATCTCAACCCTCTTTCTTTAGAGTGGTATCCTGTTTTTCTAAGAGTTTTGATTGTGAAGAACTGTTTCCCAAAGGAAAGTTGAGAACTTGGGGAACAGGCAGTTGGCCAGAAGAATTGTTCTATCAGCAGCCAGCCATTTCTACATGTGATCTTTCTTAAGCATCCCTCTCTTATCAAGGCACAGCTATGTACTAACTATCTAGTGGGAAGTGGTCAAAGTACCTCTGTCAGGAAAGACAGGTTTTAAGAGTGAATTGTTCTCGCAACAGCCACTCAGTTCTGGACGTGCTTCTTCCACAGGCTGTGCAAATGCACAGCAGCCTATCTTTGTATGTATATGCTGTGGTTCTGTCTGTAGAGGTCTGATGGTCAACCCACTGTGTCTGAGATGTGACTTTTTCCTGACATGGTCTCAAAGCAAAGTTAATTAACTCTTCTGCCAAAAAGGGTATTTAGGGCTGATAAAATCTTTTTATGTTTTGTGGGTACACCAAAGCTCTAAGATGATATTTTAGTGAATTTTCAATTTTTCCACAGAGTCTCACTCTCTGCATGCATTTAGGATTGCATGTGACAGATCTGCAGAAAAGGGCTTTTTATGAGCTTCTTTCTCTTAGTATAACTTGAAGGCAAAGCATGTGATGGGGAACTTTCTCTTCTCAGCTGTAGGTCAAGAACACTTCAACACAACCCAGAACAGTCTTTTAGATTGCCCACTTGCACTTGGAGGCTTTATTTTAAAAAAGTAGACATATGGGGAGTGTGGTTGTTTTTTCAGTTTGATGGGGTATTTTTGTTTATATTTTGGTTTTTTTAAGTAGTAGTTGGAAACAAGGAATGAAGACCTATTCCCACCACATGGATGTTTAATGGTTAAACCTATTTTAAGTGCTGCTTGGAGAACCTCGGGGAGCTGACCATTTATTGATAATGGTTTGTTAGTGCATTGTGGTATGTCTGGTTTTGGTTTTTTTCCCCACTTCTTTCTGGTGTTAATTGGATTTAATTACAGTATAGGAAAAAACAGATAAATGAGATGATGTGTCATTAATTAGTGCTAGAGAGGAGGTTCTTTTCTAAATAATCCATGACAAAATATGTATGATTTGCTAATACAGTACAAATGTGTCTTGGTGTTTGTGGTTTCTTTCTTTTTTTTTTTTTGCATCATTCACAACTTTGTCTCTGCAAGAATGAGAAACATGAGGGTCTAGATACCCACGTACCACATGGGAGACTGTTAAATCCCTCGTGGAGGGACTGCCTGATGGCCTTGATAGCTTAAGACTCTGTTCCTGATCTGGCCCTGGGTTTTTCTGTTGTGGGCCTGTTTCCAGGCAGAGTCAGGGCTGGTTTGTGGTAGATCTGTGCCTGCACAGCATGGGCCCATGCAGGACTACTGGCTGGTGTCCTGAGAACTACAGATATGTGTTGGTATAGTCAGGAGTGTGAACTCATCAGGAAAGACGGTCCTATCAAACGGTCTCCAGTTCAGGACTTGGCACTCCATAGTGTGGTTTTTTGTGAAGCTGGTTGAATCTTAGTTGTGTGGTGGTGTCTCAGTAACTGGCAGTGAAGTGACTGTTTCTGTGTGGTGGAGGCCTCAGTGCCAGGACCTGCCTTGAAAACAGCCATCATGTTACATGGCACAGTGAATGGCTGGCAGCAACACAGCTGCTCTTGATAAGTCCTGGATTGCAATGAATGATGTCTCAAAGAGCTAAGCATCATGTGAAAGGATCTCTAGCAATCATTTGAACCATTCATTGTTTTTTTTTTCCCCCATGTAAATATAATTAATGTTATGGCTGGAGAAAGGAAAAGTTAGACTTTAATAAACATGGAAAGAAGTTTCTTCTTATGATATCGATACTGAGCTCTGAGGGATCTGTTTTCATGAAATTCAGCTCCATATTCCACCAAGGCAAACTCAGTTAAGATTTCTAAGCAAATTGTCTAAAAAATACTGATTTTCTTTTCTTACTTAAAATTTATAGGCAGGTTTTGCAGATTTATTTGGTTCTGTTTTTTCTGTTCTGGAGTTTTTCTATGTGGTAACAGCCCTTCCTGTCGGAGCTGATTTGCTAACATGATTTCTTTACTTTGTGTTAGCTGTAAAAAAGGATAAAAAAGCACCCCAACTTCTGAATATATATATATATATAAAAAATATATTTTTCATACTACTGCCTGCAGGACTGAGTCTTAGTTACCAGTGGATCCAGTCTTGGAAAAAGACCCATTCCACATGTTAGGTTAGCAGTCTTCACTGTACATGGCTGCTTTGGAGGTGAGCTGGCTGCTTCTCTTTTTCAGCCTCATTTGATTGGCTGCAGGTGGGTGGTTTTGACTGGGGAGCTGAGACTGACTTCAGATACTGTTTAGATGGTTTAGTAGTTCTGATACTGGTTTGTTAGTTCTGATATTTTGTCTTGTGACCATATTGTATTTTGTGGCGTGGTGATTTCCAGCTTTTATTCCAGAGAAAACCATGCTAAAGGAGACTACCTCTTACTACAACATCTCTTCCATACATAGTAGCAATGATTTGCTGCCAGGATCTCTCTTCTGTACGTAGGCCAGTGCAAAATCCCAGATGTCAGTGCATGAGGAAGTATGTAATCTTTGTGCTTGTGCTAAGAGCATACAAATCTTCAGGGGAGTTTGCTTTATGTGTTGCCCATAGGATGCAGCAGACCTGAGACTGTGACCACTGTATGTAGCCTGCCTGCCTCCTCCCCCCAGCCCAAAGAGCAAACCTTTAAACCTGTGATTAGATACGGCCAGATTGTTTGCTTTTAATGCAAATGCTTTTTCAGACAGTCAAGGTTCTTAGTAAGTTCCCTGGTGAGGACCCTTCTAGTCCTCTCAAGAAAGTAGAAAGAGGTATTTCTGCAAGGTTTTTAACGTCCCCTCTGGCTCTGCTTTTCTGATTTTGACATTCACAGGCTCAGACCCTTTTCGCCTTGTGCAAACACTTAACCATTGTTCAAAAGAGGCGAAAATGCTACTCTTTCATGTGGTACTGGTTCACGTTTGCTCTCTGCTAGCATAACAGGTTGCACAAATAGCATGAGGCTCTCACAGCCTCCACTTCCACCCAGCCCTAGCTGTTAGAGCCGTATCTCATGCAAAACAGTGGCATGGCCTCTTTCCACCCTGTCTGGCACAGAGAGATTTTGTGACCCTCTGACCTTCCAACTCCCCAGCAGTTCTCCATGTCTGTGTCCTTGAGCCTGCATCACCTGACATTTGACTCAGTAATAATGGGCTAATTGCCAGTGAGTGGAAAGCAGGGAATCACATAAGCAGAGACCAAGAGAATAGTATTAATCTGAAAAAGTTCAATCTGTGAAATGCTTGATAGTGAGGCTTGTTCCATATTTGAGGCTTATTCATTAGCAGCTATTATAGAACAAAACAACCAGGAGCTGAATGACTTGGTTGTCCTATTCAGAATTTCTTTCAGTCAGATTTGAAAGGTGACAGAAAACTATTGTAACTAGTAGCAGCTTGGTGCTGAAGGCAGATATGACTAGAAATTGTGCTGTGAGTTAAATGGTCTGTAAAACAAACAAAACACCACAGGCAAGAAAACCTTCTACTGTGATAGTACTGATGTTTGCCTTGCATTTGTTTGTTGACTGATGTAGGTTCATCTACTTCTCTCCAAATTCTTCATTAGGAAACTAACTTTTCTCCCATTTGTGCAGTAAATAAAGAAGAGAGATGATACTGAAAGCAATTGTGCTGCTGGGCTGTGCTCTGTGCAGCAGCACATTCCCCATGGAAGAACCTGAAGATGGAGGCAAGCACTGGGTGGTGATTGTTGCAGGTTCGAATGGCTGGTACAACTATCGGCACCAGGTAAGCACGACTTGTTCCACGTGCTGTGCTGTCCATGCTGTGGGAAACACCTGCTCCCAGACTCACGGGAAGGTGATAGCTGTCTGTCATCTAGACTAGGTCAGACCTTCTGTCACTTGCACAAGTGCCTCCGCTTC
Organism: Sakesphorus luctuosus; assembly: GCA_013396695.1. Lineage (NCBI taxonomy): Eukaryota > Metazoa > Chordata > Aves > Passeriformes > Thamnophilidae > Sakesphorus > Sakesphorus luctuosus. Next base: position 266,666 of record VWZD01009605.1, read on the forward strand.
TAGACTCCCAGGTGCGTGTCAAGTGTTCAAAACTAACAGCAGCAAGATTTGCTCAGAACCTGCTCTTCGTTCTTGTTACAGTCCCAAGAATTCCCTTCCACTGCTCTTTTTACAGTGTGATTTTTTTTTTCTTACAACTTTGTCCAGTGTTTTATCTCCTGAAAAAGCTGTCATTAGCAGGAGGAACACATTCTGCATCCTGGGAGACCTGTGTCATTTAGGATAAATACTCCATTGCTAGGTTAGAGGACCTAACCTCAACTTGCAGGTATACAAATGATGTTGAGTCAAACCTCATTTTGAGACATGTGCTTTTTTTCCATTTTTTTTCTTTCCATTTGTTTTCCCCTTTTCATTATGTTATGAAAAGCTCCCTTTCTTCTCTCCAGAGAAAAATCTGTGAAGGCTGCAAATGCACCAGATGTTTTGAGGGGTGGAGGACATGTAGAAGAGGTTGCTTTATAACCTGATTCAATTGCTGACTGTTCAACGTCGTGACCTTGGAGCTGTGTTGTCACAACAAGGATATAGCGCACCAGGGTGCAGGGATCAAAGTGAGCGGCGGAAAGAGGAGAAAAGGGAATAGGAACTTCTGAGTTTGACACTGCTGTGAAAGCCAGTGTGTTGTGGAATTATGGTCTGAGTGTAGGTGGCAGTATGGACAGGATTAAATCCAGGTGACTTAATTCTGATTAAGTTTAAGACTTATAATCAGCAGTTAGGGGCCTTGTGTGGTATTTTCCCTTGACAAATTCTCAGGCAATCCTTTAAACAGATTAATCTATGCTTAAATGCAGTCTTTTCTTGAAGCTTAAAAATACCTCTTGCTTTCCTGGAGAACAGGATCAGTTTAATTCTGATTTATGTGTATATATATGTAAAGGTTAGAAAAGTAGATTACTAGGCTGTTGTTGGTTAAGGTGAACTCAAATGGAGATTTAAATACTGGTGTACAGAACCAGCATTTTAAAAACTGAACTGTATTAACTGAACTGTCTACATCTGATTTGCTGAACACAGGAACTTTTAAAGTACTGCCTGTAAAATCTAGAGATGCTTCATTCTTTCTCTTTGTGTTAATTGAGGAAGAAATGAACCTTCTATGTGTTGGGCACATTGGGTTTTGTGTATGTTTCTCCTCCCCCTCAGCTCATAATCAGTTTGTAACTTTCAGTATAGTGATGAGTTTAAAACCAAATGAACTGACAATTTTGTTGTATCTGAAGAACTTGTTACTGGCAAGTGCTAGCTCAAGAGTTTGACAGGAACGTTTTAGGGATTTTGCCAGCTCCTTACACTGTAGCCATCACCTGATAATCATAGTTGGCATATTACAGCCTTAATATAAACTATTCTTGTTTCAAATTAAATCTTAAAGAAGAGAGTTTTAAAGTTGAAATTGGAAAACAATTATGAAAATACTAGTTCTGTACTTGATCACTGCCTGTCTTGGGGCATCTAAATATAATAACTGAGTTGTGCTCTGGTTGCTGCTACTGTTGTATAACCAGTCTAGCTGGGTCCCTTCCACTCAAGGAGGAGTTAATATCACAACATTCATTTCTGTGATTCTTTGCTTTCCAAGGGAGAACCTGTAGAAGAAAATGTTGTAGTCTAATTTGCTTTCCCCCTGCCATCACCTTTCTTCCCTAGAACTTCTCTGACCTAGCCTGTGTACAAGTGGATTTGTAGATGTGAATGTTCCTATAAGTAGTTACTCAATCTGGCACTTTTTATTACCGGACTGGTTGCTATTCCGTACGTGTGACTAAGCACTCACAATGTCCTTTTGTAATCTGAGACCTCAGCAGACACATCTCTGGGTTTCAGTGGCTCCATTCAGCTGTTCAGGGTACAGTTAATATATGATGTTACTTGTTTGTATTCCACTTATATTTTGTCAACTCCAGTTGTTTTGCATGCTGCCTGCACACAACACAGTCAAAAATGCTGTATTGCCTGCCACAATAATGGTGGTATATGTTCATCTAAGTAAACAACTAGAAAAAGAGAAGAAATAAGTGACACCTTGAAGAATGTCTCATTTTGTACATGAGAAGTTTTGGGGAAAGTAATCTATCACTGTATGCTGTACACACCCCAGGAACAGTAAGTTTGTAAAGGCTTTGCAGACCCTGGAAACACTGAGTTTGCACCTGTAATCTCAAGGAATCTAAAACTCCATCTGTGACTGGTGGTTTAGCTGTCAGTGATCAGGATCCACCATCTGCTGTGCAAACCAAGTATAGACAAGGTAAGGAAAAACCCCACCATTTGCATTTACATATGAGTGAGATTCACACCTTCCAGGCAGTTGTTTCTGGAACTGTTTCCTAATCAGGGTGGTCTAAACTTGTCTTATGCATTTATCTAATCAAGTCCCTAAAATAAATTTTAAGTTTTGAATAGTATGGAGACCCAATGTGATAGGCTTATTGTCATTGAAAAGCTGGCATGCATATTGCTTCATGCTTGTGGCTTCTCAGTTCTTTGGTGTTTTTATCCTTATCTTAGTGGTTTTGATGAGAGTTGATTGGGCTCTAGAAGGACTATCAATGTGTTTCTCTCTGCTCCTCACCAGTTACTCTGACTTTTCTGTAGCAGATTTTGATTACCAGACTGGCTGCTATTCAAGAGTACTCTCCTCATTCCTTAGGAAAGCGGCTCAGCTCTCTACTACATGAAGAGCTGGATAAAATACTTCTGGAAAGCTTAGTGGCATACATGAGCAAATACAGCACTAAATGCTTCTGAGTCAAGAAACTAGTTCCTGTTAAGAGAAATAGTCTGCCTCTCCTGAGATGATCCTACCAGCTGACTGAAATCTCAAGCTGGCTTCATGTGAGATCAGAGACAACCAATACTTTGGATACTCCAAAACACATAATCCATGAAAAGCCTGATGTGAAACAATCTTACAAAAAGTGGATGACATACTGAAGGAGAAACATGCCAGATAGAAAAAGTCTGGCAAAATTAAAAAAGAATTTGAATTTGCGTACATGGGTTTGTTTTCAGTTCTTGGTTTTAGTCTTATATTTACTAAGCTTCGTGAGTCAGGGACTGCATTTATTCAGGCTTCTAGTCACTACCAGCCAGAGCAGTATCTTATTCCAGGACAGTCTTAAATTCTCCAGTCTTGCAAGTAACAGACATTATGGATGACTTGGCTGCCTGGCTTCAACAGGAAATAATTCTATTTCTCTACCTATGTGTATGAACACCATAGAATAGAATCATAGAATTGATCGGATTGGAAAAGACCTCTGAGATCTTCAAGTCCAACGCTTGGTCCAATTAACATTTCTTCACTGTGCTTACAAAATTGAAACTGAACTTAGAGGAAACCTTTCCTAATTCCTTGATAGAGCTGTAGCTCTTGACTCATTCACTGATGTATTTTTAAGCAAAGCAATGAGGCATGGCTGGCATTTCAGACATATTCTTCTACCATGCTTATATATTAGAGTTCATTCTTTCTTAGGCTGTGACGTTTCAGTGTACCTGTAGTGGAAATTGTGCCACTTTGCAATGAAGCTGACAGTTCATTGCACATGTTTTTCAGTCATGAACCTGGCAATCATAAGACAAGAAGTAACCAATTTCACCTAAGTCCAAGGTTTTCCCTTTAGGAACTACTTATGCATGCTTTGTCATAAACAACTTGCTTTTTCCAAAAACCTGCCCAAGGGATCTACTTAAAAGCTGTGTCATTCAAGTGTGTAAATAGCTCTGTGGCAGAGGAAAATAGGTGTTTGGTGGGGTTTTTTTCCCCAAATGTACATTTTTGGGAAACAAAATGCCCATCCCAGGAAAACAGGCTAATTCACCCTCTGATCCCTATGCTTTCAAAATCTAGGAGTTAATTATTTAAGCAGATCTTCCATAGAAATTTGCTGATGTAGCAACAGCTTTAGACTAATCAGGGAATGAAACATCTGAACCACATTAACAGCATTGATTCTGGAGATGGCCTGAGGTCAGTTGTGCACCTTCTCCTATTCTGTGCAGGGCAGGTGCTGCCTACCTCCAAATTGTGGTCACAAAAGCATGATTTGCATTTAGTGACAATTTATTCAGTAAATATTTATAACATTCCTTTCACCTGCTAAACCAACAACAATAATACCAATGAGGGATCTGGAACGACAGAACAGCTGTGTCTTTTAGAGTGGTTTGGAGGTACAGATAGGCCAGAAATATTTCTGAGAGAAGCAGTCTCAAACAGCTGTATTTGAGAGGCAGTTACACATCAACAGGAAATGCTCTAGCTTCACATACGCCTCCCTGCTCTGGCAGCAGACTTTTCTATTCTGCTTGTGTAGACATTTATGGGGGTTTTTATGTATACGAAGGGAACAAAGAGGAGCATGTGACTAAAATCAAAGGTAACTAGTCAGGTCAGCTAATTCTGTGCAGTAAACCCTGACTGTTTACTCAGAACTGTCCTACTTTAGCCCATAGAGTTTTAACAGCAAAACACGTTTTTGCTGCTCCAGCCTTTGTTAGTGGCAACATTTATGCTACCAGCAGGTACGGTTCCCTTAGCCTTAAAAGGCTGGGACAACCCTAAAAGACATAAGTTGACGTTGAGGGGAATTGATTACATTGATCTGTCTCCCCTCACAATAGAGAATTTAACCCATTAATATTTACTGCTAATGTCTACTTTACTGTATAGTAAGACAGGACATACTAAGCAAACAGTCAATGAACTAGAAGGAAGGAGAGAAGGGACAAAAAAGCTGATAATATGCATTTACAAAGCTTAATGAGTTTTGGGTATTTGGTATTAATTGAAAACACCTCTGACATCCCTGCTGTCCAGCCACATGTCTTTGGGAGCACAGACATTGGCTGATTGAACGTGGTGATACTGTATCACTGTGGTATACCTTAAGTGTTTGCTTGCATTGCCAGCCTAAAACTGTTTCTGTCAGCATAATAGACGTGTATTATGTTTTGAGAGCGGGAAGGGATGTATAATCTACTCCTCAATCAGTGTAGAGTAGCCCTGGTTAGTGTTTTCTTCTACTTCTGCTTGATTTGCTTCTGAAAATCAAATACATGTTTACTCAAACCTGTACTCTTCTATTTCTTATTATATGCGATACCTTTATAACTTTGTTTAACCTCTACCTTTTGACTTGTTGAGGCAGCATCTGGTATAATAACACTCAGGGAAATACAAAACTAAACTCTGGAAATTGTCTGGGATAGGTGGAAGAGAACAGAGGCTACTTGCAGTAAGAAGTGGAACTGCTCTAGTAGGAACAGTTTAACATTCATCATTAGTCACCTGAGGGATTTTACTATGGGAGTGTTCATTAGCACTGAATGTGCCTCACCCTTCCCAGTATCTCGTACAACTGTCTTCTCTTTTCAGCTTCATCTGCCCTTAGAAGACCAAGAATTATAAAGTTACAGGATTTTAGTGTCCTTGCTATTAAACTAGTATTCTGAAGTCATCTGAATGTACGTTGCTCCACTTAAACCACTTCAGTTGGCTTTCCACTCTATCAGATTATATTAGTTCAACAAAGTAAGCTTTGAAGCTTGCTTCTTGCCTGCATTTGAATGTGCATTTGTTGTATGAGATGGAGGTTTAACGGAGACTTCTTCCATTAAACCTGCACAGCTTTTTCTAGCATGTGGTGGGTTGTAGTTCTTGAGTTTAGGAATAATCGTTAATGTCCCATTAGGTGGCTTACAGACTGCAAGGTAAGATAATCGTTTGAGCTGGGGTTACTAAGAATTTAGCATTCTGACTCACTGTAATGTCACTTCAATGCATATTGTTATTTCTTCATCACGAGAAGATGGTTCTGTAAATAAAATCTGCTTATTCATATCCTGTACGAGTCAGGAAAAGAGCCTGAATTGAAACTCTGTAATTCTGTTTTCCCCTGAAATCTGTTTTCTTGCCCTGAAGGTGGTCTATAGAGTAAGCAATACGTAATTAGAAAGAAAAATTTTCCTTAACCAAAATTCTCACCTAGTAAAACAAAATTTAATATAATCTTAGCAGTGATGGCACTGGTGAACCACACTTGCTTGGGCCAAGGACAGTCTTCAGTGCCTAATCTTGCAGGCTTGGTGCAGAACTAATTGAAATTGGTGGAAATCCAGCTCTTTTCTTCTGCTTGGCACATTTTGAATTTCTGTCAGTGTACAAGGTTTTAATTCAGATTTTCTCACAGAATGTAGAGCATTGCTGAGAACCTTTTGTTAAATTTTGTTGTCTGTACCAAGGCTGAAGTAACTTCTAGTTTCTGTTTAAGTAAGAAATAAAAATAGGTAGCAAGACAGAGATTTTAGTTATAATGCAACTGCTCCTAATTAGCAAGACATTAAGTTTTTAGCTTCTAGCAACCGTCAGTCTCCTGCTGTAGAATGCAGTTTCTTGTGGACAATACCCTGCTCTTAGGTCTGTAAAGCTATTTTTCTCCTGGTCTCACAGGTGTCCTAGTTTTGGCCAAGGACAGAGTTAATTTTTTGCAGTAGCCATGAGGGGGTGGAGCCTGGAGCCCTTTGTGCATGGCCAAGACTAATTTTATTCAAGACTGTCTCAGGTCATTGTTGGGGTGGGGGATGCTCACTTCCAAGAAGGGTGCTATCTGGTCAGGAAAAAGTGTGCTATGGTTGGGAAGAGAGTATTTGTTGTGGGCTTCTGGTGTAAGTCCCTTCTTTGTGTTACATCTTTTGTTTTTATTATTATTGCTGTTACTGTTCATTCTTTTATCTCATTGCTGTTTCCAGTAAATTGTTCTTATCTCAACCCTTTGAGGTAATCTTTGCCTTTGTGAGTGACAGCGTGGGGGTTTTTCAGTGGGACTACTGAGTTGGAGAATACCATTCCTAAACCGTGACAAAGGTAACATTTCTGTTAAAGGTGATAATGAAAATCTGCTTAATTTCAGGCAGATGTGTGCCACGCATACCAGATTGTACACCGAAATGGAATTCCGGATGAGCAGATCATTGTCATGATGTATGATGACATTGCTGATAATGAAGAGTAAGTGATGAGTTTATACTAGTTGCAAACTATATAGTTGCTACAAACGTGCTATAGTCACCAGTATGTTTGTGTGTGTAGTGGTTTTGTAACAAAAGCTTTTAAAACGCTCTGTGATATGCATAGAGACATTTTATCCATCAGCACAATAATTCTCCTGTGAAATGTGCTCATGAACTTTCTCAGTCTTACTCCACAGCTCAGCATCAGTTGTGGTGCTGAGGACTGCAGAATGTCGTTGTTATGAGAGGAAGGGACCTTAACTCCCAGGCAAAGAGCGCACAGCAGATAAATAGCCTAAACCCACAAACTCAAAGCTCTGTGTATGACTTGCAGGGCTTTTTTGAAAGGACATTATCAGATTAGTTTCTAGTGTGTACATTCAATGAAGAAGGGTACAGGTCCCGTTCTTGGTGACTGGCTAATTGCTCTCTGTATGAAACAGTTCAGTTATACAGCCTCTAATTCTTAGACAACTTCTGTCAAAATCAGCAGACTTACGTGCTGAGCAGCACTGGGAGCAAAGAGTTAAGGCAAGACTGCAAAGAGAAAGATAATAGTGTAAAAGACCACCCACCTAAATCTTCAGATTAATTGGCATGATTTGAGGTGGCATACTTGAATGTACTTTGAGGGTAAGGACACCTGAGAGAAGCACATAAAACTGTCTGAAGTGAAAAGGCCTTTATATTCCAAGATCACTTGGTGCAAATTCTCATACTCTTAGGCGAGCTGGCCAGTCAGGACAGTTTAAATGGTTTCCTAGTTGTTCCATGGTCATGGTATGGCATGTGGGTAATTATTCATATTTATGTTCCATTTACTTTTCAGAAATCCAACAAAGGGCATTGTCATCAATAGACCTAACGGCTCAGATGTGTATGCTGGAGTACCCAAGGACTATACAAAGGAGGTAGGAATGAAACCCCATTCCCCAGGGAAGGTTCAGCATTAGCCAATGTTCTGAATAAATCCTTTCAGCCTGTAGCTTACACTCCAAAATGTGCACACTGTAAAGCCTCCAGCTTGTTTACCTGCATAGTTTGGCATGAAGATGTTCATGAGATGAATATAAACAATAGATGCTTTGAGCTGAAGCAGTGGGCATAAAAGTGAACCTTTATACTGTTTCTGTGCTGACATATGAAATAAAGGAAGAAAGGTCTTGCGTTCCTAAATGTTGTATCTCTATCTGAAGAACAGCTGTGTAAGACTAATTGTTTCCTTAAAATAGAGCAGTAACCCAGTCACTCAGTGATTTTTATGATCCAGTAGCAGAGTTATCAGTGGCTAATGCATTAGATAATAATGGATTGAAATGGATGGCCAGCTAAACTTGCCATCTATCCGTGGATTCTCACTTTCAGGAATAATAATAAATAATAATATAATGGCCAATCTTCGCGAACGAAGATTTGGGAAGGGCTCACCCCACGTGTGCCCTCCGAGCCTGCGCAGTGGATTTTTTAGGTGAGGCACAGCGTGCGCAGAGCTGGCCCCACCGTTTAAGTCCTAAGGTTCATTTGCCACGGCCGAGCAAGCTTGGACAGTGACACTGAGGTCCTTAGGACTGTCTACAGCACTCAGTACTAACTGGAGCTGACCCTGCTTTGCATCCGAGATCTGACGGGATCGGATGGCAGGGTGGCATTTAACTGCCGGGGCCGCCCGTACTGAGACTCGAACTCGCGACCTAGGAGCCGGAGACGGAAGTGCTCACCACTACGCCACGGGACCGCCCTACTTTCAGGAAACTGTCTTTCTAAATGAAGATTTTGTCATTGTTTATATGATCAGATTTAACTTTAATCCTCTCAAATCCTCAGGCTGTTACTCCAAAGAATTTCCTTGCAGTTCTCAGAGGAGATGCGGAAGCAGTGAAGGGAGTGGGATCAGGAAAAGTACTGAAAAGGTAAGACAACTTTAATTTAGAATATAATTGCATGTATACATTGACACTGATTTCAAGAAAGGAATAGGGTAAATCAGAGTAACTTGGGAATCCAGAAAGACTATTGATGGCAGTTCCAGTTCATTCACATTAGAAATACAGTGGTTCTGATTTCTTAAACTATCCATCACAAAGAAGCAACTGCTGATTATCTGGCATAGGTTAAGGTATGAAAACTGGAGCATACTATCAGTTGTATTAAGGTATTTGTTATTTAGACTATTGTCTTTTGCAAGAGTGGGTGTTCAAAGAGAGCATTATTAAGGTTTGGAGACCTCCAGAAAGGGTTTTCTAAGGCTTGGCTTAATGTCCGTGAACAGCGATATTAATCACCTGAAGCGGTGAGACTGAGCAGTTGGTGGCAGAGGGACCAAGAGAGCTTAAACAGGTCATCAGCTGTAAGAATTGCATGTCTAATCCCAGCCCTGGTCTTTGGGGCCACGTACACAGTTATTGAGGCTGAGTATAAACCAGAATTCCATTCCCAATGAAATGGAATTATGGTTAATACTTGATGCAAAAAACCCCAAAACTCTGTGATTGAAAAAGTAATGTAAGCAATTAACCTTGTAAGTGATGTATTATGCTTAAGTTATTTGTAAACAAAGTTACACAAATGATTTTAAGTTTGGCAACTTATGTGAACAATGATTCAAGAATAAGAGTAATATATTTGAGAGCCTAATTAGAAATCCTCTTGGAAGGGTAGCTGATGTCAGTTGTTCATCTTGCTTCTACAGAGTTTGAGATAGGAAAGTTTGATGCCTACTTAACTGTGTTCTATTTCTTATGGCTGGTAAAGAGTTTTATTTTTTTAAGGTACAGTAATTTCTGTAAAACCTTTAAAATTTTAATTTTAACCCTTTGGAAGGATTAATGTAGTTAAAGAAAAATTGTGAAGTGTCTATCTTCATCTGACGGTTTCATTTTAGAAGCAAAACAATGAAACAGAAGAGAAAAATCCCTCCCTGGCATTGAGGAAAATAATAAAAAAGAAGGGAAGGACAGTAGTCAAATAAGCTATTTTTCTCAATTGTTTCAACTTCATCCTGAAAAGCTGAGGTAGAAAATGATGTGCAACAGATATGGGCAAAAAGTTAATAAAACTCTGCACATTACTAGATTGTGCCCTTTTAGTATCTAGAATGAGTCAAGAGGTGACTATAAAGCATTTTTTGTTTGGGAGAAAGTACTTCTGAACATACCTCAGTTATGAAAGCTTGATGTTCCAGTTCAAATAAGGGAGTAGCTCTGCAGAAGGCCAAACACTCTTATGTACTCAGGAAGACAACTTGAACCCACACATAAAAGTTCTAGTTATTTACATTTCACCTTGGTTGAATTTTTTGCACTTAAAATCAAGAGCCAGAGCCAGAAAGTAGCGCCCAGCCCTTCTTTATTAGGCTCTGCTTTGTGAATTATCAAGCGACCTGACTTTTGCTATTGGGTGGGACAACAACTCGGTTATCCTTTGCCCAGAAGGCTTCCAGGTGGACTTCCAGGTTGTGCCCCTAACTAGCACGTTATTGGCCAGGGAGAAGGCTGGAATGTGTCCCCTTGAGCTGCTGCAGTTGCACCTCTTTGCTGGACCCTGGTACAGAGGAACAAAGGGTGGCCTAGGGACTCCTCCCAGTCTGTTCACACGTTTTATATTTAATTGTCACTGAACTGAATACAGTTTAAAAGCAAAATGCCTTTGCAGATCTGGCTGTTTGGGCAAGACCATGCTATCACCCAGACATGATCCATTTGATTTAGAGTGCGTGCAATAAGACTGTACAGCAGTCACTACACAGAGGTGAGGGAATTGGAGTCTGTGAGCGTTCAGTGCTCCACTGACTGCAGGGCCACTTGGTGCCAGTGCCAGTCTGGCCTTATGGGTGAGTGTGTACCCACACCAGTTCATCATGGAGTTGTAGGCTGGCACTGATTTGGCTAATTATGGACATACAGACCACAACAAGGTGGTACATGCACATACCTAAGGATCTTAGCAGAGAAGTTTTTATGATTTATCCTTGTGTTATTGGTGCCTCAAAGTAGCTTAGAAAAGCATTCATTTTTTACCAGACTGCTACAAATGCCCACAGTATAACAGATTCTTCGGATAGCTATTAAGAAACAATTGTGCTTCCACCAAACCCTACATATCAGCCCCTTCCTCACAATTAGTTTATGGTTTGAAATGTGAAGTGTAATTGCCATATTCCCCGTGCTTGAGGGAGCAGCCTATATCCCTGTTTTCATTCCTTTTGCAGGCGTTCGTCTCCTCTCATAAGCGCTCAAAGTAGTTTGCTTGGGAGGAAAAAAGTATTGCCAGGAGGAGGAGGTGCTTCAGCTGTATTACTTTCAGATATTGACACATCTTGACACTGAAAAGCAGATGATTGTTGTAATGAAGATTAGTCTGGAGTCATTAAAAAGAATTTTATTTGCAATTTTTTTTCATTACAGTGGTCCCAAAGATCACGTGTTTGTTTACTTCACTGACCATGGAGCCCCAGGACTTTTGGCTTTTCCTGATGATGATGTAAGCATTTTGGGGATATTATAAAAACCATCCTTTAAGTAACATACTAAAATAATAAGTAGTAAGTGTAAAACATGAAAATATCTAATGCACTGCTCTATTGAAGGGAGAGGCATTTTGGATTTTTTCTAGTTAGAATCTGAAGCATTCAGTTGAAACTAAGTTATGCCATTTCACATTTCATTGGACTTTGGTGGTCCAAGCAGACCGTTTCATACAGGTATGACTTGGCTTTCTGGTGCAATGTACTTACCCTCTGGGACCGTTACTCATCTTTTCCAGAGTGGTAAATACTAGAATATTGTATTTCAGAAAGGCAAAGCACTTTTTTTTACATTTGTTGGGAAAATAGTCTGCATATTCCCAGCAGTTAGTATTTATGCTTATTAAGTGAATTGTGTGTCTGTTGAACATAAGAGGTTTTAAAACAAACCTTCTTATTTTACAGCTTCATGTGAAGGACTTGAATAAGACTATTTGGTACATGTATCATCACAAGAAATACCAGAAGGTAAACAAGCATATCAGAAGTTGTGAAATTAAAAGGAGCAGCTGGCATGGAAGAAAGAGACAGATATGTCTTCATCTGAGAGATGTTCAAAGGAAGAGGACTCTGTTATATGCAGTGAAACTCGCATTAGGATTTTGCTCTTAAAAGGGTTGATCCGCTCCAAATTTTCTTTCTTTTCTTTATCTTACTATATTTGTGCAGTCAGTGTTGAGATGTAGTGTACTGCCATTTGCTAATGCTATATATTCTGACTAGAAGAACAGGATCTGTAACTACTGCACCTCCATAATGTGTGACTATTTCTTCCTGTGCTTTGTTCACTTCAGACCACACTGTTACTACAGGAAGTTTGTATATACCTCATGTTTTTCTTACAGTTAGTAATGAATTTTAAGAGACTACCTCTTGTCAGAAAATTCTGTGCATTTATTTCATCATGTGTACTGTTAAGCAAACAAATCCATATTTAGTACATTTTATTAGTGTTTTTTAAGCAGGTCTTTGTGGTAATATGTCTTCTGTGGTTGGCTGTATTTAGGAACACACAGACAGCCATCAGTTCCAGAAATACTGCATTCAATAATGATACATTTCTGTGCCTAGAGAGTGACTGTATATTTGATCTGTACTTTTGTCAGTAGATCCCTGTGGATTCTATAGGGATTAACACCACCTTTTCATTATGATTCTTTCCCATTTTCACATAGTTTAGTTACTGAAAATGAAAAATTGTTTTTTGTTTTGTAGCATTATATATGGATTTTGTTTCAGGAATAGCAGTACAAGCCAGCTAGCTACAGCTGAAAAGCACTGAAGGACTTTTCTCCATTTGCTCATGGAATTTCTTAAGGTCTCTGATTTTTTGTTTTATAGATGGTGTTCTACATTGAAGCATGCGAGTCTGGATCTATGATGAATCATTTGCCTGATAATATCAATGGTGAGCAATCAGATAACTTACTGGACTTAAATGTCACAACTTGTCACAGACCTAAACAGGTATTGACTGTGTCAAGAATAGGTTCAAGGCACTTTTATATAGTTTTAGCAGGGGAGCACAAGAAGTAGGGTAATTAATACTTTACATTTACACGAAGTTCCCTTCAAAGAATTAATGGAGTCTTATAAAAGACTAATAACGCTTCCAGTTTCTTGCAAATGAGAAGTTGGACCGGTATTTCTTTTCAGAAACCCTGCTGTTGCCCTTAACTGGTAGAAGTTATACAGACAATTCTTAGCCTCAGCACTGCTAGCAGCAGGTGTGAAATTCCTGCTCTCAGTTTCATTGAGAAGCAAAGGCACTTGAGAAACACTGTGGTCAGGCAATTTTGCTGCACATTTGCACAATAACCCAGGATATGGAACTCAGATTTTTCAGGGTTTCTAAGGTCTCTGCTGCAGAGCTGGAGGCTCAGCCTTGATTAGGGTGAGGAATCACAGTCATTTGAAACTCCTGTTCTGTGGCAGGGAGACCAAGTAGTAGTTTTGAAGCTGTGATTCCAGGGAAGTTCAACCATGTACCCACAAATGGTATCCTGGTTCTTTGGCCCTGGAGTATGTGCCTGGCACCCACCTAGAGTTCTTGAAGCCCTATTGAAGGTTTATCTCAAGTTTCATGTTGATGATTGTTCAGATAAATGCTCAGTAAATCAGCATTTTTCGAAGTTTGTTTTATCCGAAATTCCCAGTCTGAGGACTCTGGTTTTATGACCAGCTCAGCCACAGATTTACAAAGGCAAAAAACTGACAGTTTATGTATTACAGTACAAAGCTGTCTCTGGCAGCTCTCAGTGGTTAGCCAGGAAGTTTAACTTGTTACTTAGTAAGCATTTTAAAGGTTGATACATGGAACACTTTACTACACGGACAAGATTCAAGACTTTTTTTGACTTCTGAACTTTAAGCTGGGTAGAAACAACACTTTAGCTCAATAAAATTATGTGTAACGCCTTTTCATTTGAAATATGGACTTCAGTTACACAAGTATGCTATGTGTTGACTTTGGCAAAAAGCCAAAGTAGCCTTTGTCTTAATATCTGTAAAGATGTATTTACAGTATTTCTGGTGTGTGGGCATATGTAGGTTTTTTTGCTTTTCTCTCAGTGTAGAGTGTTATCTAAGAAAATATATTAATACAAGGTGGCACTTTCTGGGAAAAAAGATTATTTTTAAGGGTTCACTTTCAAGTTTGGGGTAAAGTTCTCCTTATTGCAATAAGGAAAATAAATACATAGTTAGTTGTCAGTGCACAGTGTTCTCAAGCAGTTCTTTGAATAGTAGATTTTTTTCCTTCAGAAGTTCATTTTCTTCTTTAAACACCTCCATACCACACATTTGGCAGCAAAGAAGAAGCTCTTACAGCAGCATTGAGGCTGACTGAACAGAATTATTAACAGGCTTCTTTCCTTTCCTGCTATTTAGAAGTAAATGATTGAAAGCAAAACTACTTAGACAAATACATCACGTGCAACTAAGTATTAAATCCCATGAGGGAAGTGGGGGTTAAAAAAAAAAATAAGGAGAAAGAAACCCTTTCTATTTGTCTTACAGTTTATGCAACAACAGCTGCCAATCCCAAAGAGTCATCTTATGCATGTTACTATGATGATGAAAGGCAGACTTATCTTGGGGACTGGTACAGTGTGAATTGGATGGAAGATTCAGATATGGTAACTTACTTAGATAAGTTTTCTTCATTTTCATGTATGAAAAAATCAGTAGGCTTTTTAAAAATAGCTCTGTTACAGGATTTATGAAAATACTGGGGTTTATGTGAGACTGAAATCAACAAATTGAGTTGGTAAAAGTATTTATCTACTGCTCAGAACCATATATAATCTTTATTTGTTTGGGCTACTTAATTTTATTCTGAAGCTAACTTTGACAAATACCATCTTCTTTGGTTATTTGTAAGATAGAAACTTTCTAACTTCCAGTTCCAAATTCACATAATCTTCATTAGCTAATCTGAGACCACATCTCCAACTGTGTTGAACAAATTGGGCAGTTCAGTAAGTTATTTGTCTGCTTCAGGGATGCTTAAATACTGAACAGTGGCTAACCCATTTTTAGCATAATGGAGAACAGTATTAATCAAACAAATATGGGATTTGTATGCTAGCCCACTGCCTTCTTGCCCTTTTACTGAGAGATAAGGAGATCACTGAAAGCAACATGAGACTGTGTGTCAAATATTGTTTTCAATTTTAACTTCTGTCTTTCAAAGGTTATGTAGCTATTGCCTCATACTTCCTTCTGCATACTGGCAGCTAAGACCCTTTTTGGGTTTCCTTGCATTTTTAGAATAGCTGAATTTAAGTATCTGTGACTTCATGGAAGTTTCTTCATGCAGGAGGATCTAAGAAGAGAAACACTCCACAGGCAGTTTCAGCTGGTGAAGAAACGCACCAACACCAGCCACGTGATGCAGTATGGAAACAGAGTACGTATTGGAGTGGACTTCAGATATATCTTGCAGCCTTTCATGCCCTGTATTTTCATATCTTAAAGCAAACAAACTGAAACAAAAACAACTGTAAACTGGTAGAATTGATTTAAAAAATGAAGTTGTTTATCCTAGAAAACCATTTAGCATTTAAGAGATGATGGCCCTAATGCTAAGGGAAATCAGCCTTGCATATGCTTTAATCCAAGGAGTCAGGATACTAGTTGTCTTCCAAGCTCTACCAGTGATTTCATGCTTCAGTCAAGTATAAGAAGGGTATTTACCACTTCCAGGCATACTATGAATATTAATGAAATGTTAAAAAGTAGAATGATCGTTCAGAGGGGCAGAGCTAAGAGGTGATACAACATTTATAATAGTACCATTATTCAACAGATTAAATATTAAAAAAAAAAAGATGAGAGGTTACTTCACCTGTCAGTCTTTCTCCCCACAGTGAGTTTTGAAAATAAAAATTCCCTTATTTTTGGCACCCTTGAACTCATTGTATTAAAGATCCAACATGTGCACGCAACATATGCTTACAACCCTATGATCTCCTTTGTTTTGGCAAATAAAGCAAGTTTAGAGAGTTAGGTTTTAATGGCAAAGCAAAGACAGACTACAGTTTCCATCTGTTTACTTTTAATCTTTCAGAGTATTTCCTCCATGAAAGTGATGCAGTTTCAGGGCAAGGGAAGGAAAGCTGTGCCCATTTCACTGCCACCTGTAGAACACTATGACCTGACACCTAGTCCAGATGTGCCCTTTGCAATCATGAAACGAAAGCTGATGGCTACCAATGACCTTTATGAGGCTAAGAAGATTGCTGCACAGATGAAAGCATATCTGGAGGTAAAATCAAATAGCTCCTGCAGAACAAAAGTCAGTATTGGTGTTGTTACTGCTTTCTTTATTTGACAGAACACTAGAAGGACTGAGCGATTTTGTGTTCCAGGAGTCAGACTTGTCTCCCTACTTTTCATTTTTATGTTAAAAGACAAGTCCAAGAGACTGCTAAATATAAAAGGCAAAAGTGGGTTCCTTAAGGAGCCGAAAAGTTGAGTGGGGTTTAAAGAAAGAGAAATTGAATTCAAAGACTTCAAAGTAGATCTAGAAAAAGCATTTTTTAAGTTCTTATTGTTTTATATACAGGTGAAAGAATTTATCCAAGAATCCATGCGAAAGATAATCACTGTAGTAACAGGATCAACAGAACAGACTAACCGAATTCTCTCAGAGAGATTAACCATCAGCAATTATGACTGTTATCAATCAGCAGTGAACCACTTCAAAGCTCATTGCTTCAACTGGCACCTATCTGTGGTAAGTCAATCATTAGATATAACCTGATAAACATACTGGAAAAACTAGCAGAGTAGTCACAGGCACATCTCAGAATCACCTTTTATTAAAGGTTAATTAATGTTTTTGGAAGCAGGAGAACACTTCCATTACACCTCTAGGTAAGCAGGAAGATTACTAAAAACAGACTCCAAAATAATACCTAATTTTTACTAGTTAGTGCTGTCTGTTCAACAACTCCCTCCCCAGAAATCCCTGTATTAAATAAGTCATGTTGTATATCTGCTCAGAGCATTTCTTCTGATAAAAAAGAAACACAAGCACCACCACTGTGAATTCATACTGAATGCATTTAGATTTCTGTATTACGATTTTGTGTTGCATAGTTCCTTGCAATAGCCTTGCTGCTATTTCCATGGTCTTGTTGAATTCCTGAGAGCCACTTTTTTGCTTAGGGGTTTAATTACCGTTTGCTCTTCCTGGGATCTCAGTGGAGCATCAAATCCTGGTGTTAGACAGGTTTGTTAGACTTTTTAGACAAGAATAAGAGAGTTGTGATGTCAGGCAAGATACCCTCTTTAGTGTTCTGGTTTGTGTGATTTCAAGAATGTCATGGGTTGGATGGCCTTGCCTAAGAGGCTAATGTGCAGCACAGCTGAATTTACCTAATGAAGTTCAAAAAATGAAGTGCATAGAACAAAGGTTCATTTAGCCCAGTACTAGATCATCAAGACCATCAATTGAACAGCCTTGAATATTAATAGCATTTCTAAATTACTTCCACAATTTAGTTTGAAGAAACATTGAAATGATTAACAATATCTGTTCATTTCAGTATGAGTATGCCCTGAGACAGCTGTATGCCTTGGTCAACGTTTGTGAAGGAGGATACCCCATTGACAGGTAACGAGCTTCCCAGATACACTGTGTTTTTCTCTGTGGCTAAAAAACCAGAAGTCAACAGGCAGATGAAACCTAATCCTAGAAGCTTCTCCCGTGTTCTGCTCTATTGACAATTTTGTCAGTGAAGTTCTCACTCTACCTGCAAAGTTAGAAATGTTTATTTTAAAAAGGTATTATTATTAGTCCCTTCCCACTCATAAAGGTCCGTGTTACCTGTAACCCTTTAATTTCCTTGTTGAGCCTCAAGGGAAATTTCCAGTCAGAGCATCCCACTGCACTGCACAACATAAAATAGCATGACTGGTGCAAGGGTGTTGCCCTGTAACTCCTGTGTGATCTTACACTAAAGCAAGGTTGGCAACTGCTGTATTTTCTCTCCTGCCTCCTCAGAGTCTAGTTCAGAACACCACAGCACTTCTGGGTTCTGGTGACAAAAGGGAACATGGTGCTAGGGCCCTCATCTATGAGAGTGGCAGGAAAGCAGGGAAGTAATGGGCCAGGCTGACCCTTATGATGGTGTGGTAGGGCCAAGGGAAGTATGATGTTGAAATTCTGTCTTGAGTGTTTGTGGTAGAGCTTGGGAATCCTGGCTTGTGAGTCATACAAGAGGCAGGAAAGGGAGAGAGCAAAGCAGAGGGGTGGGGAATGTGAGAGTGGGCTAGTGGTTCAGACAGTGTGTGCATACAACCCAAAAGATGAAGAACTGCTGCCCCCACTCCTGATGGGAGCCTGCTGCAGTCAGTTTGGGAAATAGTTTGAGAGCAAAGCATCTGAAAAATTACTCATCATTATTTTTCCTTGTTGCAGAATATGCCTGGCCATGAATCAAGTGTGCCTTGGGTATTGATGGAAGCAACAGTTCCTAACACAACCTTTACTACAAGTGTTAAGCTTTCGTAACTGTAATAATCCAGACTTTACATGCATGCAACCTAAAGAGAGTCAACCACTGTACTGGAACTGTGCTGGGATCTGAGGCACCTGAAAACAAGCAGTGCAGCACTTGCCAGTGCTCTCCTCTGCATCCCCACCTGCTGACAGCCTACTGCTTTGAGAGGGGCATTCTGGCAGACCTCCTGGAGTATTCAAGATAGAGAATTTGTTTCAAAAGTACAATGCTCTTAATGCACCACTATAAGCCACCTCTGTGATTGCTAAATCCATGCTAAACATGGGTTTAAACATTGAGTCATTACTTCTGGAATTCCTTTTATACAATTGCTAACTATTAGCTTTTTTAAAAAAGTTAATGAATTTCATTACAGTGACTAATTTGCAGATTGGTTAAAGAGTGAAGAAACCAAAGCTTGTTCTGTAAGCTTTAACTCCTTAGCAGTTTAAAGAAATGAGTTGCATTAGAGAACTGTTTGATGTGAACAACACAGTTAAATTGCGAATAGTAAAATTCTTCGTGGGTAGAAAACACTGTTTCCCAAAGAAAAAAACATCTAATGCTGTAAATTTTAGCACTAGTATTCTGTAATTAACTGTATATACACACAAACCTGTCAGAAGTCACAGAGTACAGGAATTGCCTGTGAATGAAAATAAAGTTGACAGTTTCATCCACCTACAGGGCAATGCAGCATTAAACATCTTGTGTCTTGAAAATGAAGGAGAGCTAATTAATTCTATGGCATTGCATTAAAAGGTTAAGCTGTCCCTGTAAGACTTTTATCAGGCAGGTCATCCAAAAAAAAAATACAACTGAACCAACAAAACCCAAAACAAACCCCCAAACTACAGCTTAAAAGCAACAATAACAAAAAAGCATCAAAAGCCCTGGATAAAACTTGAAGGCACCACTCCTCAGAGATGACTCAGTAAAGCTCAAGCAGGGGCAGACGAGAGGCTGTGAGGTGACTCACAGGGTGACAGGTTGTCCATACCTTTTTATGCATGGAAGCGGGAAGCAGAAATACTTAAGAGTTCTTTCCAAAAAGTGTGTTGAAATATGCATGAGAAAAGAATTAGTTTTGACAAAAAATAGCCCTCCATCTCCAGGATAGAGTTTTGTGTAACTCCACGCAGAGTAGAGGGAGTTGTAGGAGTTGTAACTGAAATGGGACTTGTATAAAGAAGAACTAGATAAAGCCAGAAACATGAATACTTTCAGCTGAGTGAGAGAGGTTTTACTGAATTAATAAATGAAAGTTTACACACTGGTGGTTGTTAAAAGTTCAGGTATGTGCTGCTTTTGAGTTTCTTCTTGTTTCTTTTCAGCTGTAAAGCTGTCTGTTTTTAGCAGAAATCCAAAACTAAGAGTATGAAATTTGTGACTGAATGTATTCCCTGTGCCCTCATGGCAGGGAGGAAAGGCTGGCCACACAGGACAGCTTTTAATCAGTTTGGCTGCTATGATGAAAGAGGGTACCAAGAGCCCCCAAACTCTTTGAAAGAGTAATTTCTTCTGTTCTTTCAAAGCCCTGTTTGAATATATACATTAAATCTTCTGCTTTACTTATCTCTGCATTTAGAGTTGTTCTCTTCCCTAGAAATCCAGGCTGTTCCTCAAGCACATAGCATTGTCAGTTCATAGGTTTAACAATTTTTTTCACCCTTTATAAATACCTGTTTACTTCTGAAGCATTCAGAAAAGGCTTTTGTTCTTTTGGATTTTCATGTCTAGAATGCAGAGGTAAAAAAGCACTCCTAGTTCCTCATAGGTGTTGTCACTTGACAGCCAAGAGTCTCCAGCCATACTAAATATACCTCAAAAGTAACTATCAGATGAAAAATCAGCTGCTAGCACATGTTCTTCTTTTCACACGTCAGTGACACCCAGGTGGCACTTGTTACCAGCAGGTGCCCTGTCCCTCCTGCACACTCTTGGAGCTCTGAGGCAAAACTGAGACATGAGTGGGACTTTGTTCCCTTTTCCTCTTGCAAGAGTGATTTTCAGAGTTTCACCATCCTAAGTGGCATTGTTACCGCTTCCCCTGGGGATGTGCCAAAATAAAAGCCAGACAATCTGCTGAAGATGTCACTGCACCCACAATACTGTCTGAGCTGCAGCAGGTTCTCATCCGTGCCCTCCAAAAAGCACTTAGGTCCTCCTGAATTTTCAGTTTGTAGCCAGAGACTCTGCAGTTACTCAGGGAACAGCCCCACAGAAGAAAAAAGCAATAACCTTCACCTGCACAGATCAATACATTTGTTTTAAGGCCTCCAAATAGCATTATACAGGCACTGCAGGTTGTTTATTTTGGGGTGGTAATAGAATGTAGTGAGAAAACAATTTTAGGATTGTGCAAGGGCAATCTTACGCCAGAGTATCTTGTGGTGTATTGAGCAAGCACAGGCACTCTCACTCTTCGTGCAGGCATGGAGCTGCTCTGGCTACCATTCCTAGAATGTTGGGGTGCCAGAATGCAAAATATGGAAAACACTCAAGTTTCCAGCAAATTGTCACCACCAGGCAGAACAGGGCAAAGTTGAGGCTGTGTTAATTAAAAAATTGCAGAATAGTTGCATATATCCGTAACCCCGGGGAAGAGTGTCATTCACCCCAGCCAGGGCTTCCTGTCCTCCTTTCTGCTACAGTGGAGTTCAAGGCCCTTTTCCCACCTGTGTGCCAAATCTGCTGTGTGTTTCTACCCAACATCCTGCTGCACACAGCCTTGCCCTTGAGAGCACCTGGAGGGCAGATTCATGATCAGCCTCCACAGTAGCCAGTGTGCTGGCTGTTTCTGTAGAATGCAAGCTTAGATGGATGCTAGTTCAGAGCAGGGGTAACCACCCTTCCTTCTCTACCAGCAGTGTAGCAGAATACAGTTCATGTGAGTTGGAGATAATGCACTTTTTTAGACATTCCAGTAAGCAGTATTATTGTAGCTCTCTTCAAGTTGCATCTTGTCTCATCAGGACAGCTTGAGGTAAGCACTGAGCAGCTGTTGGCAGAAAGTTGAAGGCCTCTCATTCTCTCAGCCTCTGCTGAGAACAGCAGTGGAGGAGCAGCAGAGGGAAAGGATGCTTAAGCTAAAGTTCTGACTAAATAGCATTTTGTGCCAAGTGCTTGGGCAGTTCTGAATTAGAGGCTATTTCCTTCTTAAGGGCACAATGCCCCAAAAGAGATAGGAGACAACAGAAGTACTACAATTCTGTAGCCTCACATACCACAGGCAGAGCTGGCCAGTAGCCCACAGAAGCAACACCCATCTACGGAGGGACTCTGGTGGGACAGGCAGGGTCTTCACACCAGCTGGATAGGAGGAAACCATTTTTCACAGTGCAAGGCGTTGAAATGCTGGAGTAGGGCACCAGGGAGGCTGCATGACCTCAAGCCCTGGAGACAGACTTTCAGCACTGGAAGATGAGGCCCTGAGCAACCTTGGGAGGCAGCCCTGCCTGAGCAGGGATTGACTGGTGACCTCCAGGGGTCCCTGCCAGGCTGAATCACTTCACAAACCAGTGGAAAAAAACTAGTGTTATGCCAGGTTTTAAAGTACAGTTGGTGTGACTGGGGCAAGAGGAGGCCCAAAAGCTCTTGAATTCAGCAGGAAAACTGCCTTTGATCTCAAGGGCTTTTAGTTTAGGTCATACATGACCTGCCAGTGTAATCATTCCAGTGAATTATTGGCAGATTGCATCGCTGGGTGAAAATTGGCATTAAATCAGCTCTGTGTGGGCAGTGGCCACACAGGCTTTTTTGTTTCTTTGCACAAGTTGCTGGGTTCAGCAGGTCTCCCTCTTCCTCTTTCTCACACTAGGATTCTTTTCTTCTGAGTAAATGCATGATCATTGCACAAGGTTTCTCTATAAGGGAGTGTTTGAGGAGGCCTTGGCTGATTTGCACAACCCTACTTGGTCAAACCCCCTTGAAACACTCCTGTCTGCTGAGGGCTCACATGAGGGCCAGTGCGTGACTCACAGTGTGACCGCCTTGACTAACCAGGCAGGTTGCAGATCATCAGACTGGGCTGCTTCCTTCTTGGCTGGGTTGCAGTGTGAGGAAACCCCACGGCAAAGCCAATGAATAAAATCCCATGGAACACTTAAAAATGCACATTTCATTCCCACATTTGACTTTTTTTTCTCTCACCATTCAAAATGTCAGATAACAGCCCAAAGCAGTGCAGGGCCCTGCACCAAGGCCAAGAGGAAGGGATGTGCTGAACTGCTCCACTCCAAGCTTTCCCAGGGTCGCCAAAACAACATCAGGTTTGTTCCAGACAGGCTGTTTCTGCATGCCCCGGTGCAGGCAGAACCTGAGTCCCATCAATGAGATGTGAGCTTGGAGAGGCAGCAGCTGTCTCTGACCTGCATCCTCCAGGATCCCAGCATATGGGTCATATCCCATCTTGTGTTCCCTGACAAGAGATAGCTGTGGTCAGACCCTGGAGGAGTCAGGTCACCTCTGTGCCCCAGAGATGTATGTTTACTAAAGTTGTCGCTGGTGGTTTATATGGGATCAAACAGACCAGGTGTAGCACAGCCCCTGAGCAAGACCTACTCTGCACCAAGTCCTTCCACAGGGATTTCCTTCCAGGCAGCTCACAGCCAGGCACAGTTATTTGCATTCCTGTCAATAATCCCTGAGTTCAGGAAAGCCATGGCAATCTTTTCAAATCAAATCAGAACTTTGCTGTTATGCCAGAGGAAAATGTTGCATGTGCTGTTTGGGAGCCTTTGTAAAAGCCCACATAAATTCAGCTGGCACTCCTTGCATTTCAAAACTGGATTTTGGATCTAGACTTTGATAAATTTTAATCTGAGCCCATTTGAATTGCAGTGATTTAGCACTGTCATAGTTTCCACAGGCTCCACTGACCAGCTCTACATCCTGTAGTACCCCCCAGCCTCAAAGTCCAGCTGCTGACACAGATGTCCCAGGACACTCTGAGGTGCTGGAGCATTTCAGTTCATCCATCTGTTGCTTGACCCTGGCTGGTGCAAAGTCCAGTTGCTCTCCAGAAATATCCCGCACAAAATCAGTCCTAGCTTCCTTCCTTCCATGTTTCCACTTTAACCTCATACCCATCAGATTACTTGTGGGCTCAAAGACTGTGAATGTTACAGTGTAACAATAACGTGCTCAGGTCAAGGACTGTGGCACACATACACGTCTTTGCTTAAAGTAGCTTCAAGCAGCCATGGCAGACCCAAAATGCTGGTCAGACCCCCCACATTCTGGTCTGGTGCTGGGAACTCCCAGCTCAGCCATACATGGACCTCATGCAGTGGGATGATACCTGTGCACTGGTGGTGGGAAGCGAGGTGAGTACATGGCTTGGAGTCCTACCAAGAGGGGTGCAAAGGCTGGTGCAAGGTGGACCAGAGATCTAGTCTGGGCCCATGGTTTGGATGGAAGGATGTGTCTCCTTTGGGAGAGTGGGTGCAAAAGAGGATTTGAAGAATGTGTGGGGTGGTAGGTTTGAGAAAAAAAGGTTTGTA
This sequence comes from Sakesphorus luctuosus, assembly GCA_013396695.1. NCBI lineage: Eukaryota > Metazoa > Chordata > Aves > Passeriformes > Thamnophilidae > Sakesphorus > Sakesphorus luctuosus. The sequence goes on from VWZD01009605.1 coordinate 290,722, forward strand.
AGTGATGCTGCCCAGGGGTTGGACCATCCTGCTGCTACAAACTCAGAGATGACAGTCAAGATCATCTTCAGTATAGCCAACAGAGAGCAGGTCAGCTCTCAGAAAACAGGATGATTGTACCTGTGGTGGAAATAGGACAACCATCCTCTCTGGGCTGCATCAGGAATTTACTGGCAGTGCTCCAACCAGAGGGGAAAACTGTCATGAGCTTGCCCTGTGCTCAGGGCTGGTGGTGGGCTGAGGAGCCAGGCAGTGTCAGGACATGTTGCCTCATAGCTGGAGCAACCCTGTGCCCAGCCCCTCTGTGAGGGCCTGCTGTCAAGCTGTTGGCACAGAACATCCAGGGCAGGGTGCCAGAAGGGCAAGAGCTGATGCCCTTGCGACAGCCTGAAGGATGGGCATGGGAAAGGTGCTGTTTGGACGGAGGCCAGCAGCTCCCAGGGCCATGAGTGCTCTCTGGAGGCCTGTCCCACTGCTACAGCCCCAGCCCTGGGCATTCCAACATCTCCCTGGAAATGGTGACAGGCTGAGGCCAGGCAGGGCAGGGCTTAGGGGAGCTGTAGACCAGCCCTGCTGCAGCATCACTGGGGCAGTGGCTGACAGCCCTGGGAGGCTGAAATGGAGTCCTGGGCCATGGTCAGAATGGGGAGGCACTGGAGGCAGCCATGCCTGTGAGTGCTCTTGGAGCCTTGATGGCAGCATCACTGCCCAGATCAGTACTGGAAACCTGTATCTCCAGTTTGGTCATGGCATCCGGAGTGCAACACTGAGAGCAGCACAGGCTTCCAGCAGGAACACACAGACCTGCAAGAGGGAGGGGTTCAGCTCTGGCATCTTGTGGGTGTGCTCCCCAGAGGCAAGGCGGAAGTCCTGACAGCTGCACATAAGCATAAATAACCACGAATTTGGAGTCAGCTCAGAGCCAGTGTCACACACTGCAAGCTCTGCACATGATATCCTCAAAACCAAGATTGCTGGTATTCACTGTTCCTCATTCTTGGTTGTTGTCCCTTTCTGGCAACACGTGCATGCAGCCCAGGCTGGCAGATGCACAGCACTGGTTTGCTGTCTGTAAGCAGATTTGGCCACTGCACACTACAGCTGGGACATGTAGACACTGACATTTATTTCAAGCACTAGAGACTAAGGGAGTAGCCAGCCCAATGCAATACCATGTTGCCTTTGGAGCTTCAGAACTAAGGTAGAGACCTTGGGCAACTTGACCCAAGGGGTCCCAGGTATTTTTTGAATGCTAATGGGAGGAAACAACAGCAACTTTTAGCAAAACCCAGAGTAACCCCCCTTTTTTTTCTAATCAGGGCTTTGCTGGGTCTGATTCCAAGTTGCTGTAACATGCAGACAATCCAGTATCTTGTGCTCACAGTGGGAATCTTGCCTGAATGAAGGCACACAGAAACAGAGACCTGTATTGCAATTAAGAGTCCTACTTCCATTATCCAATCCTGAAAAATTGCTTTCAAATTTAATGAAATGCATTTTTGCATTGGTTCAATATGTTCTGTGGGAATTTATGTTTTCAGGGAAATTTAAGTCTGCAATGACTGAATGACTGAAAGCGCAGGTAGAAAGGACAATTAGGAAGTTCTGCCTGCAACAGCCTGAATTTATTAAAGTAATAATCTGTTGTGATTTATAGATAGGATAACACTACTAAAAATGACAGCAAGGTAAAAAGAGACAGGTATTTAATTCTAGCTCTTTGTGACTTTAAAATTTTAATCTGGTTTGATACACTGGGCAAATTATTAAATTCTTTACAAAGGCTTATTTCAAAATAATTGCACCATATCATACATTGAAATAAATATACAATTAACCAGACACTATCATACAACCCATGTTAAACTGCTGGACATGTAAAACTGATGGTGAAGACTTCCAACCTTTAAGAAAAATACATCTATGAAAATGCCTATGCTACCTGATTTCAGTGACAAATAGATGGAAGAAAATGTATCCTTAGTGAAGGTACAGGATCATCTTGCATGGTTTGTAATTACGTGGATTTCAAAAGGCAAAGATGTGTTGTTGACAGCAAGATAGAGATAGGGTTCTGCTACAAGTGGCATCCCTATGCCACTGAATACATCAGACAAGACTCGGTTTATTCAGACTGGGTGAACAGATATTGTAAGGCACAAACACAGTCTTACCTTCCAACAGAGTGAGGTGTGTGCAGACCTTTCACAGGCCTTGTGCACAGAGGTGATTCACACCTGCCATAATTTATTATGAAATAAACTTCCACATTTCTGCAAGATATCTGGATTTTCTCCACTGTCCATTTACATTCTGCAGTGTCAGTGGGTTGCTAGTGGGAGGTTCTGAGGCTTGATACTTCAAGTTTTCCAGAGGATGAATGCTCTCCTGAATGCTACTTTTACTGCTGCAAACAAACTCTGCCAAGAAATGCCTGTTGTTCAGACAGCATCTACAATTAGCCCACCTGTCCTGTGTAGGCCACACTACGGAGACCTTTGGACAACTGCAGCTACCAGAGGATCTCACGAGGTAAACTATCCAGCCCTTCCAGGAAGACAGCAAACACAGCAAAAAAAGCAGCACAACCCTTAGAGAAAGTCTGACTCTTTGACAATTGGAACTGGTGGGGTTTTGGGGTCTATTGGTTTATAAATAAAATGGAAATCTTTCTTGGTTTCATTCTTCAGCAGAGAGGATTTAATATGGTGAGGAAGGGCATCTTTGTCCAGCTGCAGCCACTGGTCATCAACATAAACAAAGAGTCTGTAGTCCTTGGGATTGGAGACTTCAAACTTCTCAGCACACTGCTGGCTCAGCTTCTCAGCTGTGGTGTCGCTCCGGGAAGCAAGTGTCCTTGATTGAGCACCAATTTCCAGAAAGGAGATAGAGATGAAATCCTGAAGAGAAACATGAGGATAGACCTTGCAGTTAACACAGTAACTTGGGACTGAAGGAGGTAGAATTCAGTCCCAAAGCCCTAGCTGCCTAGAGCTCCTAAATGCTCCCAAATATCCAGCAATTGTTCTCCAGTGTCCTAGTTATTCTCTCCTTTCTCCCCTCTGACAAATAAGTAAAAGCTTTTTTCTGATTTTGGTGAATATCCTTAGTGAACAATCTGCAACTGTTCATTCTCCCACTTTTTAACAGCTCCTGAAGAAAAAAAATGTGCAAAGAAGTGACAGACCAGAATAAACAAATCACAAACATCAGAGATATGGCCTGAAAACTCCCTGTTTCCCAGAAACAGGGAAAAGGCAGTGTTGTGACCCTTGTAACTGCACAATCACCCAAACAGCACCTTGGCAGTGTGTATTCTGAACTTCCTTCCATCAGGAAGGAAATAGAAGATGTTAGGCTGAGAAGGCTGATTTACAAAATTTTATCCTGTTTCAGGCAGTAACAACTGTTGGGACAACTCTTCTTTTGCCAAACACATGAGGAATGAAATGTAGAGAGCTTTTGGTCACAGTGGAACCTGCATGTTTAATTTGTATCTGTAAAGTTCAAAACAATTCCCAACCATTTTGGTCAGAAAATACAGAGGTTTCTCAGCAGAAGTGAAATTTGCCAAATGTGTGGCAAGCTGCATTTATAGAATATCACTGCAGATGGTCAAGGCAGCCACAAGGATGGGCAGGGGCTGCTGAACACATCATCTCTGCCAAGGACAGGCTCACACATCTCTGATATTGCCACTCATTCAAAGGGATGGAAAACAGCCCTTCAACTGCTACAGGTGGTGGAAATCTTCTGGGGAAATGTGGCATTTTTTCACTCAGCTATTACACTCCATGCTAGGTACTTGCTATGAGCTACTGCCAGAGCAGCACATGGGGCTGGATGGATATTTGCTGTATCTCATTCTCCATTCACAATTTCTGAGATCATCAAGGACTGGTTTGACTGCAACATGGGAAACCTGTTCAACATCATGCTTTCACAGGGCTACGTGGACTGTGTCTCCCCCTCAGGAGTCTTTCCCCTGGCTTTCCACACCACACCCACACACACAAGTACACACACCCCCAAACACATACACCCTGCCATGCAGTTTTCAGTTCTGCACTGTGAAGGCTCTACTGAACCTGAGATGTGGCCTTTGCTGCCTCCCTGTGGGTGACGATTCAATCACGGGACATGGGGATGGCAGGGCATCCTGACCTCCTGGACCTATCCCCAGCCTCACCATGGCTAGAGGCCCAGAGTACCCACCCCTCTTGGGACCCTCTCCCATTGGTGCATGGAGAGGTCTTCACCAGGCCATACACAGCATGGGCTTCAAAGCTACCCAGATGTTGCTGAGTCTTTCCTGCTGCTAGACAGAAGACAGGCTCTGGAAGATGCTTAGACTGACTGGCTCTTGGGCTGTTCCAGATCCTCCTCCAGCTTTATGCCATCTAGCAAAAGCCCTGCATAGCCTGCTCACATCTCTTCAGTTTAACCCATGATTTCCCCAGGCATTAAGGATGATGGGGAAGCGGGGTTCCCTGCATCCTCACCCTGGCTCTCCATATGTGAAGGCTCCTAGAACAGCTCCCTTGAGAAGGAACAACAAAATCACTCTACAGCCATATTTAAAACTACATTACAAGGGTACTTCAAGACTTCAAAATGCATTTCGTAAGTAGTATGTGTGTTTTTTTAACATCTGGAAATCTTGCACCATATATGTTCTTTTACTAGTGATTTGAATTAATTTTGTTGTAAAATAATTGCCATATTAAAAAATTGTAAATATGGAGAAAGCATGTTTATCTTACAGGCTTTTTCCCTGGAATATAATGCCAGTTACCTGCACTGACGAGCGGGAAGCTCGGGCCTTGTTCAACGTCCTCCGTCGCTCCCAGCGGTGAATGGAGTCCTGAACCTCCACACTCAGCTGCCGCGTGACAGTGATTTTGTCGTAGTTCTTGATGTGCTCCAGGACCCCATAGGTGGTTGTTAAATAATAGGAACCTGCAAAATGCACAAGTCTTATATGAACAACACACCAGCATGGGCCATTCGCTTCCATTCCCACCCTGCCTGCTGGTGCCCACACAGCAGCAGCTGTCTGACCCTTGGACAGGGAGTACAGCAGTGACCCATGTTAACCTAACAAAAGGAGACCTAACACAATGTCCTCCATTCCCTCCTGCTCCACATAACTGTCACTGCCCAGATGGTGGAGAGTGTAGATGTACTGGGAGGGAACACGACCTGAAGAGAAACAAAAGCTGCTTTCACAAACAGGCCCAAGCCAGAGATGTTTATTCTTTGGGGAATGGCCATGTTTTTGTTATGTTTGACAGGGCCCATGCAACAGGTCTGTAGCTTGGGCTCTTGAGCAGTCCCTGTAATGTAAGAACATAGGAACAATCATAAAGTACTTGCAGGGGAAACACAAGGCCTGGATCCAGCCCCTCCAACTCCAGCTACACTGCTGCAATATTTAGACCCCAGATCTCCTCTGGGATCATCTCTGTTGCAGGATGTGTCAGACCTGCAGGAACAAGCCACCCTCTGCTCCCTCCATTCTCTGTTGACTACACAGGGAGCCTAGGTGTTTGCCTGTAATTCTTGGACTGTTTGGAGTTGCAGGATAAATCTTGCTCAAGGAGAGAAACAGGATAACTTGGCAAAAGTCCTTTTCTCTTAGAAAGCCTCTGACTGCTGTGGTGTTGGTTGCAGCAGGTAATAAATAACCAACTGCAGCCATGGGGAAGCAGTTGGACCATAATAAGAACCTGTGGCAGGACAGTCCTACCCTGATATGCGTACTATGCAAGCCATCAGGATTATGCTTATGCAAGTTAACTGAAGGCACCAGGATGCTGTCTTGGTGTTAAATTATGCTAAAACCATCCTAGTTCACCAGACTTTGAGTACACATCCTGCTTTTTGCAGCAGGATTTGACAGATAAGCTAGTCTGTGGGCTTGTAAATCTGTGACTACCAGTCCATCACTTTATAACTCCAAAAGCCCAGTCCAGCTTCCCTATGGCAGATCTTTCCACATACTTTGTTGAAGTGTGGAGCTTTCTCCTGTGAAGTAGGGATGCCTTTGCATCGTTACTGCCAGGGATTGAGAGATCTGCTCACTATCTCCTATGGTGAGTTATACTGATCTTTACTTAATGGTTGTTTCTTTTGGTAGCTTGGATGCAGTTACTTTAGTGTAATTCCTTTGTTGCAGTGCACTATATCACTTTGTTATAGCTTTTACAATGTGTAGTAATTAATCTTGATTAAGATCTTTCATCTGTTCACTTATTTGTTAATTTGCCATGATAAATAATTCATGTTACATAAATATGTCAGTTTTGCCATCATTAAACCTGCGGGACAAAATGATTTAATCATATCTCTATAATTCCTCATATTTAAAACATTGACAGTCCAAGGTTACGATCAGATTCAGCCGCACCTAAACTCTTCTCTGAGAAGCAGTTTAGAAAGCAAGGGAGTCCTTTCTGCACCTTCTGACTCAGCAGCAAGGCTTTTTATTAACTTTGCCTAAGCCTTCCACTCTCCCGTGACAGAACAGGCTTCATCAACAGAGGTGCAATAAGCCCTGATAAGGACAGAGGCGAACATGAGGAAGCTGCTGCTTTGGTTGCAGGGCACCCAGTGCCTGGGCACTCAGTGATTAGTGTTTTCTTTCCCACCTTACCCCCCGCTTGGCTCCGCTGACCGGCGGAGGAAGGGCAGGACCAGCCCGCAGAGTAGCGGGACAGCAGCGCAGTGTCCCAGAGGGGCGAGGCCGGCCCAGGGTGCCGCCCCAGCATCCCGGCAACAAGAAAACGGGGAGAACCGTCCTCTGCCCGTCACCCCGGCGGGGACCCCTGTCTAATGTTTCACACTCATTGCAGTTGCCTCTAGATGGCACTTGCGCACCACCCAAACCTTCCGAGCGGTTCCGCAGGCACTGCTGAGCTCCGCGGACAGAGCCACTGGTTGCTGAAGGGTGGCTAAGACAGCACTTAATATTTAAGAGCAGTATTTTTAAAGCACCGTTAAAGTTTGGTGTAGAGGAGAGACCAAGACACTGCCATGTGACTTCACATACTCGGAGGATCGATGAGGAATGTTCCACAACTCTGCAGGTCTGCATGCACCCAAAATACTCTTATTTTTCTTTACTGTCTCCCACAAAGAGATGCTAAGAAGCCTGAAAGTTCTATTTTCCTCTTCTTAAATATACTTACTACACTTCCTTGTCTGTCATTCACTATTTCTCCTACTCTGGCTGCATCAGAGTCCTCTGTGATGGGACCTGCAACCTGGTGCATCCCTTCCTTCAGAATCCAGGGAGGAGTCCCACCCAACAGGAATTCATTACAACTTTTTTATAAATTAATTTTCTTCCACTTCTAAGTATCTTTGTTTCCACTCAGTTATACGCCATCATCTGTCCTTGTCTTTGCCTAAGCAGTCAACATTACTGTTGTTACAAAATGAATTCTAAGTACAGCTTTTATTTGGAGGACAAATTTAAGTGATTTTGTGTATGGACCTATGCAGTGTCTCAATTTCCTCGCATCTGCTTTACTTTTCTTTCCTTTCATTTTGTATCTGAATCACCTTTTGCCATTCAACTTTGAAAGGCCTAACTCAAGTTAACTTTTGCCAGTTCTGTATTTTGAGATCTCAGAGCTGTCTTCACTGAGAATTTCCTTCTTTTCCATTCCCTGTATCTGCAGTTACTCCCAGTCTTCTTTCCGTGATTATTCAGCCAGTAAGATCTGGAACTCTGTCACAAATTTGGCCCCTTCGACTAGAGTGCACATTTCACACACTCCTTGCTTCTTTGAGTTAAGAGAACTTCCAGCCAGCTTTGCTTCCAAAACCCTGAGCCCCTCAACCCTGCTGATTTCAGTAACCAGCCTGGTAGTGTGCCCATTTGAAATGAAGAACCTGTCGGCAGTGTAGTCACCAAAACCAGCTTGGTTATGTCAGCAAAATGCTGTTCTTTGGGTAACATTTTTTTCTGCTAACAATTCTTTTCAGCAGAAAAACTAGCCTGTGTAGAAACACCTTACTAACACATTGTATTGCTACCACTTACTTTTGTTCCCCTCTCCACTGTGCTGGGATGACATGCTCTTAGTTTCAGACTTATACCTCCATTTAATATAAATAAAATTAGTCTGCTGTTGTTCACCTAGAACTCTTTTCTAGAACCTCAGTATTTACCAAGCCAAAGTCTAAAATAAACCCCATTTTATTGGTTTAGTGATTACTTGGTGATAAATGATCTATGTTCCTAATTCAGAATGCATAATTGTCACTTGGAAAGCATTTGCTTCCCCAGCTATTTTTAAGAAACTAAAGGCCCACAGTTCCCTGGGGTATTTATTTCTCTAATAAAAGAGGTCTTTATTCACATCCAAACTCAATTTTCCTCTCTTACCTGACTTTTCTTTCTCTACCTCACTATAATACTCAGTCAAAGAACTTTGTCAGAGAGTTCACTCAAACTTAAGAGTAGTGTGACCATAAGAATGATGTCTGGCCTCAGGCATACAATGCAGTGTAAGGAATGTGCTTTTTTCCCATTAGAATAAATAAAAATGTCCACACAATGGTTTGCAGCACCTGCTTAATTTTAGGCAAAGACTTTCTAGCTTTTTAGCCCTTGGGCCAGGGAACACAAGCTATTTCTGTTTAGGTTACTAATTCAGCAACTTAGTTCTCATTTATGCTGGGTCCCTGCTTTTCTAGCTGGTGTCTAAAGGCCCTGCACAGCTAAAAGGGGTTAAAGTGTTTGACAATAATTTTAGAGCTTCAGATTTGAAAAGCTTTGCCAAAGCTTATCCACAAAGTCCAGCCAGAACCTTTCTGCCCCACTTTCACAAACACTGAAGTGAGGTAAATAATGATTTCCCAAGTGAATATCCCACAAGCAAACACTGTACTCTTACCTTCCCCTAGCTGCAGAGCAGGGTCCATGAGCTCCATCATATACTCCACATTCAGAAGGACTTCAGTCAAGTTGCAGCGGGCCAACACATACATGAGCACAGGGAGGAAGTCATCTGCACCATATGGCTTCCCTGAGCAAAGAGAGACATAGAGTGGTGCCAATAAACTCACTACAAAAATGTGTTCCCACATAACAATGACAACTCCTCACTCAGCATGTCCTTTGCAGATTTTGGCTTGCATTACCCCAAGAGTTAAAGCTCAAAAGCATCAGCAAAGAAAAAAATGCTGAAAAAGGGAGTTAGATCACTTAAAAAGTAAGTAAACTTGCTTCAAGCCCAAAATATGAGCTTGAAAACTTTAGTGAACTCCATTTCCGCCCTTCTGTATTGACTGGAGAAAGAGAAACTTCAGCTTCATTGATCACAGACATATGGCAATTTTTGAAGAGTGCAAAGACTTCCATCTTGTCACTGTGATTTGACACTGACATCAAGACTGCAGTTCAGGTTGGCAATATTATCAGGGAAGTGGTCTATATGCATTAGAGGTATTTATTCTCTAGGCTTACTCTGTGTGTGGGACCAACACCCAGAAAATAGAATTTGAGACAGTGGCTTTTAGGACTGAAACTTCTGTGTTTATATTCGTTCAGAAGGCAAAACATCACACTGTGTGTTCTTAATCAAAACAGTCTCCCAAGATCTAGGATCTAAGAGGAATCATCTTTCTAGCCATGGTGTCTAGCTAAGAAAATAAACAGCCTTTCTGCATTGGATTTAGACTAACTTTTGAAACAGGTGTGCAGCAGGTGCTCAAGATTTCCAGTGCTTAAAACATATCAACAAAGTCAACGAAGTGATCTAATGTGTAATCTGTATGAGCTCTTTGGGATCTCTGAGGACAAAACTCTATGCATGTTTACAGTCATCATTATAAATAATTACCACTTAAAATAGAATCCAAATTAAAGATTTGCTACATAAATCACAAAGAATACAAGTACAATTTTTCTCATTTGAAGGATGCTTTAACTTTTCACTGACATGCCATAAATTCATCATAGAAAATCCATAATATCAAGTTTCTTAACAGGCCTATCTGCCCAAAATTCAGAGTTGACCATTCCTCTAAACCTAATCCCAAAGTGTTTTCGGTCAGAATGCCTTTCCTCAGACTCTGGGCAGATTTTCTCACCTGAGCATTTGGATGTGTTGGTTTTGTGGGCCATGTGTATCTCACTTGAGAACTGCTTGCCTCACCTCAGAGAAGCAAAGCTACCCTTGATGTAGCTTTGGTGAAATTAATGCTCCAGCCATTTTTGGCCTATAGTACACATGATTTTCCATGGTAGGGCATAAATTCCTATTTCTCAAATGTTCCCACTGACTTATTTCAAATCTTTGCCATGAGTCAGGTTTCTTTTTTTGTCATTCATAGCTGACGCAGATTCTCCACTGGCAAAGAAAAATATTCTTCTGAAGCCTCCAACAAACATGAGCTTAGCCCATGATTAAAAAAAAAAGTGTGGCTTTGAAATAAACCCAGTAATATATGTAGTGAACAGAGCATTGATCCAGTTAAAACGGTGTTAGAGAATGAGAGATTGTCAGGGTTGTAATTCAGTCTGTTTCTGACAGAGCACACATATGCCACAATACAGACAATTTATTTAATGAAAGCTGGATTAACACTTTCAATTCTGATTGCTTTATTATGGCTACCTTTAGTTAAAAGAAACAGCCTTTGGTTTTCAACTAAACTGTATATGGACTTCATTGCTCCATTAACATCTGGCTGAACATTTTGTTTGTCTGTTGTTGCTTTGGCTTGTGTCTCTGTGAAAGCTTTAGCTCTGTGAAGGGCCCAATTCATTACTGTCACATACATTACCTTAATACAAGCAGCTTAGTATTACAGCTATTCAATATTTTCCAGAAAAACCAATAAAAATGACACAATTGAGACATGAAAACGTAATAGAAAAACTGCACAGGGAAAAGCCCTATTCTCCTTTTGATCCAAGTAAACCAGAGGCCAAGAGGGCCAGTTCTGTATAAAACTAGTATAAAGGAAGATGAAATACCAAGATTTGGTAGGCTTATTTTTCCCTTCTTTAAAATTTTTTTTCTTTATGATATAGTAGTTACAGACCAGTGGCATGGATAAAATGATTCTATTCTCCTGAATGCCAAGGGATATCCAGTGCAATACTGATTGCAGAATTTTCCCTACTACTTCTCTTTTATGACCAATTCATTTGTATCTGCTTAGGCATCCATGAAAGTTGCTACTTCACAATATAAATTTCTATCCACTGGGGGAAAAAAACCACCAAACAACCCAAAACCTGGAAGTTTTGTTTGCTTTTTTTTAATTTATTTTGGGTTTTTAAAATATCACCAAAGGAGATCAACAACCAGACAAGGGACTGATCAACTAACACAGAGTGGAAGCAGCATCATGGAACTAAACAATTCCATGTCCCCATTCATCAGCTTCTAGTGTCAGCTGAAGTGAAAGTTAGAGGACAATTTTCAAGAGCTCCTACAGAATCTCTTTGTTTCTTTTTTGTTGACTGAGAAGTGGTTGTATGTACAAGCAGGCATGGAGTCTATCTCATTTCTACAGATAATTTAGCTGCTTTGCCCACCAGTCCTTACTATAAACTTTTCTGAACTTAAAGATTTCATAGGAATATTATTGGACTTCCAGCTGTTTATATGGTTTAAACATGAAAATGATATACAGTTTCTTTTTAAATAAGAAATGCAAAGTAGGGATGTCTGACTGCAATAATGGAAGGAGAACACATTCTTCCTACGCTGCATGCTCACAACCTGCATAAATTACATCACCCTAATCCTAGACATCACCCTAATCCACTTTTGATGCCTGATTCTTAAATACCCAGATCTGCAGCTAAAGCTGAAGTCAGCAGGAGCAGAATGTGTCAACAAGAGAAAAGCAAAACTAGTCATCAAGGATCTAGCTCTGGTTCCATGTGTTGCCACAAACTTCCAGTGTTGCCAGGGGCAGGTCAGACATGGTATATTGCACCTATTCCCCATAGACATTGAAACAACTTCTCTCACTGAGTGCACATGGAACCAAGGACAGGTGCCTGAGAGGGCAGGATTCTGGATCTCTCCTTGTTCTCCTGGCTCTGGATGTCACAGCAGCCAGAGGAACTAGCTTTGGCATGTACGGCCATCAGACCAAGCATGGCCCTGAGGTGCTCTGTATCTCAGTCCATCTGTGGTGATAATAGGTGCTGTCAGCAAGTCAAGTATGAGCTGGAGCAGGAGGCCACAAAGATATATGAAATAATACCTGTGAATCAAGATACCCAAAAGGTTGGTGCTGCTCAGCATTGTGTAACCCACATGCTTTCTGTGCCATGAAAGGCACCAGGGCAGTAACCAGGGTCCATCTGGGAGCTGCAGAAGGGATGTTCTCTGCAGGCTGCTGTCTCTTCAGCTCTACTTTCAGTCTGGACCAGAGCCAAGTTCCTAGATCTGCATGGCTTGCTCCATCTGTGATCTCTCACAGAAGGGTATTTTTGCGGCTGACAGAGTTAAATCTAGCTCTGACCCTGCCACTGGTCTCAGTGACAGTGGAACTGAGCTTGCTTATTCAAGGTGGTAGTGTCCTACTCCAGATATGACTTGTTTGCTTTATTTCCCCTTCTTCCCTGCAGGGTCAGGAAACATTTATTTCATAAATATCTCTAAGAAGCTTAAAATAAGCCTTCTCTTCTGTCACAAACTCATCCTATTATGTTTATAGCAAAGCAAATACAACGTCAGCTCCTGGCTGGGATGCAGCACTTGAATAGATGGATATTAATTAAATACATGATTTAAAGCAACTGGAACTCTGCCCAAGCCTCCATAAAGAAATTACAGACTATTTTAACACATTCATGCATTTCTTTTCCCTCTGTGTAGATTCTGAAAACCAACAGAGACTGATGATGCCCTACACCTTGTTCCGCTATTATACAAACACTGGCATGATGTCTAGCAGCAGATCTCTAGGAAGAGATAAGCTGGGAAACCTGAGGTACAGGAAGGTTAACAAAGATTTGTTCAAGATCATAAGAAAAGATTGTGACTATTTTTTTTTTGCTGTCTCTTATATATCTCATACTACTTTAGCAAGGTTGATTTATGTATAGTTGAATTAAGCAAGTTAATAGATGCAGATAGCATGAATCCACTTCAAAAATATGTGGTTTAGAGCTCAGAGGAGTTTGTTCCCTATGAAAAATTTGAACTGCCTCTTTGATTCAAATGTAGAAATTGGTCTAGCTAGCAAAACTCCGAAAATCTCTAGTCCCTCAGTCTTCATTAATAGTAACTTAAATCAAGTATCCTCTTCCCAAAGATATCAAAGTAAAACTGTTTATTTCCCTTCTCAGAAGTGAGATGTCATAACAAGCAGTGTGGTGAGATTGCTCTGATTTAGTTTTAAGAGCTTCTAGCATGGGTTCTACACTGGCTGCTGAAGTATTTGAGTCCAGTTTCCTTTTCACAAGCTCAGCTGCCCCACTGAAGACACATATACCTTTGTCAACTGCAGAGCCATAGAGGAGTGCATCAGAGCAGCTAATATTTGTCTGCTCAGTTCTATGGAGGGTGACAAACTTCTTTCTAAGAGCTGAGGAAGAGAAATATTCCAATGGAATATATGTCCTATCTATCCTCTTTTCCCAAAAGCACTGGCCACGAAAACCTATGCAATAGAAATTATTAAATCAGATGTTTCAGGGCCAGTCACCTGGTGAATTCCATCATACTACGGAACTAGTTTTGAACTATATATTCCAGCTCCATGTGCAGTTCAAAGACAGTCCAAAAAAGAAGCTTCATAATCTTGGGTAGTTCACAAGTTAAAAATGTAAGTAAGAAAATTGTTCCTCTACTTATTCTTCCTGAATTACCTTAGAAATCAGTCTGCCCATCTTTCAAACTTCCAGCTTAAACTTAGAGCCTTTCCATGCCAGATCTTCCTCACTCATGGACTGACCAAATTTGGCCTGTTTGTCTCACAGTTTTTCTTGGTAAACCAATGCCTATTGCTGCTCTATTTTTGCTTTTCCATCACTTCTCTTCCACAGAGTGGCAGTTCCCAGGCAGCAGAAGGCCTGGTGCTCCAGTACACACCACACATATTGCAGATTTGCATCTTATTTCCCACTCTGCAAGTGTCACTTGTGTTTTTGATGAAAAGCAGAGACTCTTATTCTGCTCATGCCACGCAATATGCCTTTAATATTTTGTCTCAGTAAAGGTATTTCAGAAAGATACATAATAAGCATGTTTTTTCCCCATAAGATTACAGTGCTTCTGCATAAATCAGCTATGTGCCCAGTTGTTCCTGTGGGTACTGTGACATGCCTTCCAAATGCAGGAGTAGCATGATTCCTGCCTTTTGCCTTTTCTAGTGCACAGAAAAAATAATGGAAAAAAAAAGCGCCAGCTAATATGTGTGTGTGTGTGGGCGGGGTGTGTGGGTGTGTGTGTGGGTGTGTGTGTTGTCCTAACTCTATCTTTTCTATTATTTTAATGCATTTTAATCTTACTAGCTACTCGTACTATTTTTAGCAGGCAGGTGACATATTTTTAGGTTGTAGGTTACATTCTTGGAGGCATATGTTGCTGTTACTATGTTTGCATATAAGCTGGAAAAGCTCAGTGAGACACCTCTGTACTATGATAATTGTCCCTTTAGGGAGCATTCATTTACTAATATTACTGCCTACACAGTACATATGAGCATCTGAACCAGTACTCCTAAATTCCTTTTATAGCCAGTAATGAATTAATCAATATTGTCACTGAAGTTTGTCTTGAGTCATCTCTCCCTAAAGGAGACGCTTTTACATGTAGCCAGATGAGTCACCTGAACCCCACTGATTCCTCAATTTATGTAATGAGAAGCTGAGCATGATACCCATCAGTGGCCACCTACAGCTCAGTGTAGCTTCAGATTAGTCCTGTTTCAACTCTATCTTGTACTTGTACTCAGCAGTCTGTTGGGAGAAAGGTGTATTGACAAAGACAATGAACTTTCCTTCCTAATTCACTGTGACAAAACAGACCCACAAGCTGATTGCCTTCAAGCTAGCTTAAACCAGCTGAGGATCTGACCTGTTCAGTTCTTAGTCTTAAATATCAGGGAGTTCAACCACAGCCTATTTATCAGCCGTATTTTGTCATGTAGTATGAATTGCAATCAAACCAAAGATCTGCTCCTTTCTTAAAATGCCTTCATATACATAAAGTCAGGCAAGGTGGACCTCAAAGTTTCATGGCTCTTCCAGCAGTGCAAAGATGGGCACTACCACAGGCACAGATGTTCCTGAACAAGCCTATCCTTAGTTTTAAAGAAAACTCGGTACCTCTTGGGACATCCTGGCCAAACCTGGCCCCCAAAATGTTAAAAAAACTCCTGTTTCCATATAGCACTTGGGGAAAAAAAGTGCTTGATTTGATGGTATTTGCACTTGTCTTTGAGATATGAAACCCTCTTCTTAGGTCAGCTTATCGTGCAGTCATCCTCAAGTGAATAAAGACCTAGGCTGAGCTGACCAATTAGTAGTTAAAGCAGCCAACATAAGTAGTTACCATGTTATCAAACATAATTCTTTTGACAGTGGTAGACTGATTTTGGTCCTGCAGCAGAGGGAATGATTAGCTTTGTGTTCCACATGCTCTGATCTTGGAAGGGGAGGGAACTTTCTAATTCAGCAGTGGGGAAAAGGAGCTAAAAGAAGAGGCTATTGCACAGGAAGCTGAGCATGGTGTCTGCTCTTCCTGTGTGAAGTGCACTGTGCTGCCTCATGGCTGGCTGAAAGCAAAAGGGGCTCTGTGCTGTTGCTCTTGAGATGGCCAGAGAGCAGGAGGAGAATTCCTACCTTCTGAAATCTGGTCTGAGTAGCTCTTCCGCCCACCAGCAGCTGGAAATCTCTGCCAGAGAAATATTTCAGGTTGCTGAATACTAGTCTTTGCCAAGTGGAAAATGAAAGTGATCTGGGCTCAGTTCTTTCCATGAAAGGGGTTTCACACATTTCACTTTGAAGTGAGTCTACAGGGCATTTCCAAGTCTCTCCAAGTCCACTGTTTTTCAGGAGTTAGGCTATAGCATTCTCCTCCCCTTAATCCCTTTTTCTGACCTGAATTCATTTCCATAGTTCCAGGCCATTTTTTTTCTTACCAGGCCATGATATGCATCATTGGTCATATATAAGGGAGAGGGAACTGGATGCATACAGTTGAAATGCAATTCTGACCTAAACCCTGCTGGCAGTAGTACTTAGCATCAGAAAACAGCTGAAATGAAGCGCTTTGGTTGGCAAAGCAAACCAAAGTGAAGTAATCTGATTTAATGAATGTTAATATTTCAAAACATGTAGGGTTTTTAAAATTATTTCTCTGACTCCTAATTTTTGTTACATAAAATAAAACAACAATATTTCCTTCAACTGAGAAATCCCAGCCCTGAGCTAAGGTGTGACATACACAGAACATACCACCAGCGTCAGAAGGAGACCATGTCTCTTATGCGGGTTTTAATTAGTCTTGCAAGAACTTGAGCTATACCAAATTTATTCTCAAACATAACACAACATTTTAACAAAGTTACAGCAAATTTGCCTTCATATGTCCAAATCTTCTCATAATATCTAAAGACAGTGAGAGGTCCTGTCCGCCTTGTAGCTATGGCTCAGCCCTGGGGTGGCTTCTTACTCTGCTGTTAATGTGTCTAGGCTGGTCATTGAACCTTGCTGCTTACTGTCCAAGGGATGACCTTGAGGTGAGGCTCAGAAGGGATACAACAATCCATGTATGAGTGCTCCAAGTGTTGCCAGTACAAAAAAAACCAGAACAGCTAAAAGCACCTTTGGAGATTGTGAGTTCTGGAACAGGTTATTGCAAATTAACACCTGGCTTCTCTCCAAATTTATGCATGGCTGGTCATCCGCTCACCAGGATACAAAAAAAGCTCTTAAACTGGCAAGGCAGATTGCTGGAGGAAGAGAGTTCCTGGTCTATCTGCAAAGATGCATCCTGTCTGCAGGCCAGTGGTTTAATGTGTGCATTAGCGGTTGGCCTGAGGCCCAAGTTATGTTTATACTCAGAGCATGTACTTCCTCACACGGATGAAGCAGTGGCTTTTGGAATTTACTGGAGCATCAGGCATTGGTAACAAACAGTACTAGCACCCTGTGTCTTCTCCTCAAATTAGGCAAAACTTTGTGAAGGCCAAACCAAGAGACTGGTCTCAAAGACCCATTCCTAGAATTTACTATTACTCTGCTACAAGCTGGACCAGAGCCCTGAGGATATATGGAGACCTCTGCAAAAAGGACATGACAAATAAAATACACACTTAGAGGTAACTGGTTTTTGGAGTTATAGAGCTTAAAGTTACCCAGATAATATCTTATACCTGCTATTAGTGCAGAGAACTTCACGGTCACTTACCATTTAATTCTGAACGCAACTTGTGAACATATATATATATATATATACACATATATATATACACACACACACAAATATAACAAATACATCAACCACCACTACTACCTCCAGTGTGAATATTATCAAACCAGCTGTATCATAAACCTTGTTCCTTTGATACATGTAGAAGGACCTGTGAGGGTCCACTTCAGTAGGAGCACTGTACCTGGGTTTCCCTGAGCCATGGAGTCATAGATGAGTTTGCAGGTCTTCAGCAAGATGGCAATTTTCTTTTCTGGTGAGTAGGTTTTGTGCATGGTTGAGAACTTGTGAAGGATCTTTTCCATCACAACTGTTTCAGGCACACTCGTTGTGATGCCTAGGTCAGTGGTAGTTGTGTTTTGTATCACAAGTTGGTTCTCTTTCAGCTGCTGTAAAGATCCATCTTTGTTGTGTATTTCTTTTAATGAAGAATTAATAGCTTCCTTCAAAGGTTTCAGGACACATTTGTACAAAGCTGTCTCAGCAATCACTTCTGCATAAAGAAGGGAGAACACCAAAGCACATCAGAAATAATCACTACAGTAGTACAGGTTCAAGTAGGATTCCTAAGGCAGCATTACTGCATAGCAGTGAGCAGGGAACAGGAATTACATCCCAGAAAGTAATTCATTACCAACACCCTTCACAAGTCCAAGATGTGCTTGGGATGAACATCAGTGTGTGGTCTCTGCCACTGAAGCTGTAGAAGACATCCTGCTACCAGCAGTCCCTGCTCTCTCTGCCTGACTCCTGGCTGACCAGCTTGACAAAATCAGGCACCAGGAAGGCCAGCTCTGGGGAGAGATGAGGAACCTCACATAACTCTGCTTCTTTTCACAGCCCTGCCCTTACAGGTGCCCAGTTGGGATTCATCTCATGTACCTCTGCCTCTGACTTGTTTGAGATATTCACTTTGGATGAAATTAACTGCATCCTCAAAGCACCCTTTTTTTCTCAGTGAGTGGAAAGCTGCTGAAGCCACCAGCTCAGAGACAGACACCAGCATCTGGTCAGAAGTTTCCCACCTTTACTGCTCAGTGACTCTTAATTACTCATATTTAAGATACCTGTAACACCACCTGTGGATGAAGAAATAGTATGTGTGGGTTGAGTGTTTGATAAATATTTAGTAGGAGACAAAAGACAAAAAGAAGCATGAGAGACTGTGAGAAAGTATTTTCTAACTCCTAGAACCCAGAGGCAGAGCTAGAGGGACTGCCAGAGATCCTCTTGTTCCCCTGCACTGAGACAAAAGGGTCACTGGCAAAAGAGCTCATCTGCTCAGGCAGTAAGGAATGAAACAGGAGGCAGTAAGATTTATGTATGCAAAATGCAACTATTTTTAAGAATCCAGAGAACCAATCAACCTGAAGCAGGACAAATTCAAATGGTAAATCTTCCGCAGTGGGAATTCCTGTCCTCCACAGAAGACAGTCCCATGAAGCCTTGCTGGATGAGCAAGAAATCAAGAGGGCCTGCTAAAACTGGCAGCAGACTGCCTCTGAGTCCTGGATCACCACTTAGCTGGGTCCCATCTAAAACTGGGGCTGCAAAGGTCTCCCAGAATCCCTGGTCACTTCTCTGGCCATGTTCTCAGTCTTCCAACTCCCAGCTTGTTTCAAGCCAGCTCAGGGATCCACACATAGCTTTGCATTGGTTCTCCGATCCTCAAGAAACATACTTGAGCTTTCAAAAGAGCATTTGAGTGTATACATGCACATTTTTTCTGGCTGTACAGCTTTGACTGGGATAAAAATCCTACAGCTCTCTGTATATTCCCTCATGGATACACATTAAACAGACCAGTCTAGTCCTTAGCAAGGAGGGAAGTAGCACATTACTTCCTCACAGGATATGAATGGGAAGCAATGACACACCTGTGAACAGTTAAAACCCTTATTTTTACTCCCCAAAGGTAAATTCTTTGTGTGGCAAAGAGGTGAATGCTGCATTTTGGATCCAGCAGTAGTCTTGCAGTAGGCAGCTCTTCCACACCTCTGAGCTCTGAGCCCCATAGAGCTGAAAAAAGGGATTCCTCCAGCCTGCCACGCAAAATCATTATAGTCTTGTCCCTCCTGCTGTGAGATAGTGACTGACCCCTAATCTATCTGCAACATGCAGGGAGTTCTCCATCCTCACAGCAGAGCAGTGGATGTGGAAGGCCATGGGGAACACAGCTGTGAAGGGAGAAGTTGGCCTTTTGTGTTTCCAGTGAACTTTGTGTGTGCATGCCTGCATGGACTCATATTTGCATGAGTGTGTGCATGCATCTATACATACATGTATGTCTCTCTCATACACGCAGACACACATCTCTTCTGCTTAAAAGTTTCTCTTTAAGGTGTTCATGATGGGATTTTCCCCCTCACTGGTCTTCAGGTTTTAGAGCTGTTCCTCCAAGTGCTGGCAACACCACAAAATAGACTTCAATTCATACCCCTCAGCTTTTAGGAGATGGTTTATAATTCTGTAAAGCAGAACCTGTGTCTGCATAATCCTGTCTTCCTCCTCACCTTCCCAAATCGTGCCCAAGGATTAATAAACCACAGTCACCTACCTAACTGTTCCTCGGTGTGGGAAACTGGATCTGTCAAAGATTTCAACTCAGTGCTCTGCACTAAGTAACTCTTCAGCTGCGTCATCATCAACCGGATTTCTTGTAGCATCTCTGTGCTGGAACTCTGCTTTGCCATCATCTCTAAACTGTACACTCTGTAGTCCCGCACCAGGTTGCCAAAGTATGAATCCTTGTCCTGTGCCAGTTCCACTATCTTCTTCTGCAGCTTCCTGTCACTAGACAAAAAGACTGTGAAGACGTTGGACAAGTTCACAAAGGATAGCCTGTTCTTGGCCTTGGCCAAGATCACAGAGTGTGTCTTTTTACCAGATGAACTACTCAGCATCTCCATGTCATCCTCCGTGCTGCTGGTGGAGTAGGAGTCTGGTTCAGATGCTGATGCCTGAGCTGTGGCATTGCCTATCAGCTCCTCCAGGGACATGTGCGAACCCTTCAGTTCAGCTGAGCTTAGAGATTTGTGGCCATGTCCTGGTTCAATCTTGTGTGTGCAAGTGGAACCACCTGCCGCTGTAGCTGGGCTGTCCTTGCACACAGACTGTGCTGTGGCCGTGACCATCTCTGCCACTGTTCTTTGCTTCAACTGGCAGGAGCTTTGGATCCTCGGTACCTGGGAAAGCCTCTTCCTTCTTGGTGGTGGGATAGGAGGTGGCTTTCCTTTCCCAATGGCATTGATTTGTACCTCAGGCATGCCCTCCTTTTTTTCTGCAGGTTTGAGCTTTGCCTCCTGAAACTGGGATATAGCCCTTTTGGGAACCTCCCCAGGCATTTCTAAAGCCTTATTGCACAGCAACCATTTATCTCTGCTCTCTGTAGTTGTATCTTCTTTTTCTTCTGCCCCTTCCCCTTTCACTATTTCACCACTTTCAGGCTTACCTACACAGCTCTCCTGTGAGGTCCTCTCACTCAATCTCCTCCGTGGGGGGACAGAGGGCTGGGAGCCCTTCTTGGGGCTCACAGAGGGCTGGGAACCCTTTTTGGGGCTCACTGCCGAGGGCTCACTGACCGAGCAGCTCTGCTTCCTTTCTTCTTCTTTACTGTCACCGCCCTCAATTCTCATTTCCTCTGTGCTCTTTCCTGGTGGCTTGAGAAACGGCTTGTTTTCTTCACAGGCAGTCATAGGATCCTGTGGGAGTTTCAGAGAAGATTTCTGAACCAGAGCGTGAGAAGGTGGAGGTGGAGGGGGCCGTCGAGGAGACCTTCTCTCAGTGAGCATGGTGGCAGCAGGGAGATCGACATTCACTGCGTGGCTTTCAGGAGGAGGTACATCTGGAGGAAAAGGATTACTGTACTCTTCTATAAAAATAGGATTCACAA
Source organism: Sakesphorus luctuosus (assembly GCA_013396695.1). Taxonomy (NCBI): domain Eukaryota; kingdom Metazoa; phylum Chordata; class Aves; order Passeriformes; family Thamnophilidae; genus Sakesphorus; species Sakesphorus luctuosus. The sequence continues at coordinate 312,034 of VWZD01009605.1, forward strand.
ACCACAGCCTGTCATTTCCTATTGACAGCTCAATTTCACATGAGCAGTGGTTTGTGCTACTTGCAAAACACTGGGTAGATCTTGAACTATCTGGGTCTTTTCCAGAGTGGGTTAACTCCTCTCTTCTTCTGTGGTTCAAGTAGGAATCCCAGAAATCTGACCAAAAAGAAAAAAAAAAGAAAGAAAAAAAGAATGACAAAATGTTCTGAGAAAATTTTAGCTGCTAATGATAATGTAGAAGACTTACATTTTGTTAAAATAAATGGTACACAAGTTTTCAAACCTCTGCACAAAAAGTATGAAGAAAGGGTAGCCTGTTTTATGTGTGAGAGATGTGTAAGACCAGGAGATAAGCTCAGAAGCTTCACCTCTTTCTTGTCAGTGAGCAGGAAGTAACCAATACAAATTATTGTGAAAAGGGATCTATGGCTTGTTCTGTGATCTCTGCCCTCCAAATAATTGTGGATACCTGAGGTGAGGATATGAAGACCTCAGGTGAGTTCTGTCTCCCTCTTGTTCACCATGGGAAGGTGAGCTATGCAGCCTATAGGTGAGCTATACAGCCTCTAGGTGAGATATACAGCCTGGATCCAACATGCACTGGGAGCACAACAGATGAAGATGACTCTACTATGCAGCAAGCTCATGTGGAAGACTCTGTTCTACACAGAGGTCTGATCCTGCTTTGCAGTCCAACCAGTCCAGAAACATAGGATTTTAATCACCTTCCCCAGAATAAAATTACCATTAAAGTCCATAACTCTGGATGACAATGATCTGTGGTCATTCCTACTCGGTTTTACACCTGCCTGCAGGTGTCAGAGAAAATGATAATGCCAAAGACTGTACATAGGAAGGACTAAGGAAGAGGTAAGGTCTTCAGTGCCATTAGCAGTGACTGGAAAAGAGACATATTGTTTCAGATGCAAGTAGTCATTTATGTATGCCAGAAATCTCTTACTAAAATTTGTCTTTGAATAACTGTTTTTAAAAAATAACAAAGGATTTTTTACAAATTTTGCACAGTATTCAGTATCACATTTAATCTTTTTCCCTTTCCTTACAAGTCTGATTGCTTTTAATCACTCTTAAAGCTCTTAATCCAGGGTCCACTACTGAAAGCATCAGGAAACAGGACCCAGCAAACTCCATGTGTTCTTACCAAGCAAAAGGGTATAAAGCTCTGAGTACATGCGTTGGGTGATGACTATGTATATGACCACAGATTTAGGGACAAGGAGAAAATGGGAAATCCTGGAAACAGGATGCAGATATCTAAATAACTGTTTCATCATGCTGGTCCCTGCAAACAGAGCTGACACTGACAGCACACTGTTCTGGGTGGATTTCAGGGGACACAAAGAAGGCTGCCATATAATGCCTGAACCCTGCCTTGTGCTTGGTGTTGGTACTGTCTCACTTCCAAAACATCATGTGTTGGGCCCAGGAGCGGCTGGGGCTGTACATATGTGGAATGACCCTCAGTGCTGAGTACAGGGTACAGCTCTAAGGTATAGAGGTGAACTAAAAGACAGTCCCTTCCCATCAGGATACAATTGCTGATTTAGCCTCTCGGAGCCTAGGCTAATGTCCATGGCAAATTCAGATTTATAAGCATGTCAGGATGTTTTATTAGGGTGGCTGACATTAGGACAGCTTTATTCTCTGATTCCCTTCCACGAGAGAGAGAAGAAGAAAGAAGTTTAAAATAAAAGTGTTGTCAGGAACAACAGCACTCTTGACAACAGAATTCAGGAGTAGATGTACAGATGTAACTGCACACACTGGCATCACACTGCCAACACCCTCACATCTGAGACTGTTTGGGCTACCATTTTCCTTAAAAGCTCCAGCTCTACTGGGTATCAGCAAATGACAGTGGAAGTTGCTTGTTTACATCAGATTATAATGCTGTGAAGTCTCATGGGATGAGGAAATGGTAAGTTAACCAATTTACCAAAGGGAAGTTGGTAATTTTTCTCAGCAGTGGCCAGGATAAGATGCTGTGATGAAAACGCAGTGCTCAGACTGTGGGACCAGATGAGATGGTCCTACCAAGAATTACACAGCTGCTTCAAAGTAGGTGTTTCCCAGCACAGCCACACTGTCTCATACAGGGAAGGCCATTTGATCATCCCTCATTGCTGTCCTGGCTCTTCCCCTAGTTTGCACCCTGGGAGAGACAATTACACAGTTCTTTGAGTCTTTGGCGTGTATGTGATGGTAAGTGCTCTTTCTATGCAGTGCAATCACACTAATTCTCCTGCTAAAATGCCTTCTGTACCAGCAAGGTCAGGACTAAAGGCCCTGCAGTACTTTCTCAGAACAGCCAGATCCTCTGTGGAACAAATCAGCTTGCAAATACACATTTTACTTTTATCTCCTTTGAAACACATATCACTTTGTAATAAATAAAAAGCAACATGTGAGAATTTCAGACTGCTATCTTTCCTTCAGGAGTGCCATTTTGAGCAGCACTTGTTTGTATACCTATTTGTACCCAAAAAACTTTGTTCTAGCGAGCAGTGAACAGCATTACTCAGTAGTTGAGCCTGTTGGACTTTGCTAAGACAACATGGCACTCCAGGAAGCTGGCGTTGTTTCCCAGGAAGACTGGACACAACGGCAGGTTTTCTTCTGTTTTCAGAAACTTTCCTGTCATGCAATATACCATGACAAACAAACCTCCAAGCATCACCACTTTTATTATCAACAGTACAGGAAAGAAGACTACAACCAACATTGTTTTGGTGCTTGTGCTTTAGCCAATCCTTCCTTTCAGAAGCTGCTGGAAACTGTTGCCTGAATCAGGATATCCTCTCCTGGGTCAAATTAAACATGATACACTTCCTACATTTTAATCCAAATTTTCAGACTTGTTCTAATAAAATAAAGTTTGCGAATTGTGAAGTTTCTTTTTTAAGTAATACATGCTGGATGGACACCCGTATTCAAGGATGTTTTGACAAACTGGAACATACTGAAAATAGAGGATGCTGAAAATGTTAGAGGCAAATCTGGTGGTCAAATTCAACAAAGCTTCCTGAACTGAAACCAGTGGGGTTTGTCCCCATCTTCTGGGTAGTATGACACAGAAGATCCAAAAATAGATCCCTAAAGGCCCAGGGTGCTCTAGTGAGTATCTCTAAGTGAGCTAACTCTTCAACTTTCTCCATTGTTTGGTTGTTTTCAACACCTGAGGGAAAACTGAACAGCAAAGGAGCATGAGAGGGGCTAACCGTAATAGCTGTCTCAAGTGGAGTGTGTTAGATGGGAAGGATTAGGAAGGAGTCTTCCCTTAGTTAACAGAACTGCTTTTCCCATCTCTGTAACTTTACATATCTGATCTAAAATTTGCTTGTTTGGTGTTGTCACTAAAAATAATGTTCCATTTTGCATCTGATTTGTGTGAAGCAAGAGGGCATGCTGGGATGATACACATTTCTCTACGAGCTAGAAATTCTGCAAGAGGAAGCAGAAATATCAAAATTCAAAAATACCACACCTCCATCAGTACTGCTCCCACACATCAGAAGGGGAAATTGCAAAGGTGTTTTCCACATATCTCTGATGCCAGCTACTTCCAACATGTGTAAGCCCCCCTGAGAGGCTGTGCCATGCTTTAGCTGTCGAAAGCCCCACAGTAGGACTGTAGGTCCCACGCCCTGCACAGAGGTGCAAGTGGGAGTTTATGTCCAAAGGGGCAAGTGGCCATTTTTTTCAGCATCCTTCTATGAACACAGAGGTCATAAACATCTTCCTCTTGCATTTTGGCCTCCTCAGCTATTCCAAAGAAAATAGTTCATCTATCTTCCTGTTGTAACACATATGTGCAAGGGGCCATCATTCTCACAAGTCTGAGTCAAAATCTGGCTGCTTTGAGGGACTTACCTATCCCCAGACTAGAGATAATTTCAAGGTCTTGAAAGCTACTGGCTTCTAATATTGCTTGTGGCAGCTTCAGAGTGAAGGGCAGCAAATCCCTGTAAAAAGAAACACAGTGAAAAAACAGCAAAAGGATAAACCCCATAATTGTTAGGAACTTTAGATTTCACTTGGTTTTAGTAATTGGATTAGCTCACAATTTCAGCCCTGTTCTGCAAAGTCCTGACTGATAAGGCATCATGGACACTGTGCTGGCCTTGGTTGCTCTGATTTCACAAGAGATCACCAGCCTCTGTGGTGATGCTTCATGCCATGGCACTGACTTGATCACCGTGTCTTGGCTTTGTCCTCTGAAAACAGCAAGAATGCCTCTCACGTCAGGGGAGGCCACAAAGTTTGAAATACCTTCCCATGGAAAGTTTGGAGTTACAAATGGTAGTTATTGTAATTAGAAAAGCCAATCTTTTTGCTGTGGAAAGGATTTGAAGTCATTTTTCTTTCTGTATACCCCTCTCTCCCTGCTCTGCTTCCTCTCTTAAAAATCTTTGTAAGTCTAAGGCACAGGGACAAGGCAAGACTCAGAGGGATTAGGGAAGGAAAACCTCTCTTGGGGAAAGGTAACCACTGGGTGAAGGGACAGACCACGATGAACTGCCACATGACACTGAAAAACACATATATTCCCCTACTGTGAGGGATACTGCTGAGACTCAGGGATACCAGTGAGACTTCTGACTGCTTGGTTTCTGGAAAGATGCTGCATTTTTACTGAAAAATGGATACAGTTTCTCAGAGGATGTTAGCTGAGTTTCACTGAAACACACTCTAAGTCTCAAATTATTTAATGGAGCTCTTGGGCTGGCAGTGAACTGTTCAGGTTTGCCTCTTACCCAATGACAATTTGCTAAACCTGTTCTTATCTCAATTCCCATTCTAACAAGGACTAGAAAAGCCAGTCCCTAGAAGGTAGCAAGAAATGTTGCAGGATAATTTTGTACACTAAAAGTGTTAACAAAATATTCTACAAGGTTCAGCAAACTATTATAGAAAAAGCTGGCCTTGTGAGTAGGAGGTCTCTGTTACACAAATGCACACCCCAAAAATGCATGTGACTGCAGATCCCAGGGGACCTGAACAGTTCACATATGAATGCAGGGGGCCTATTTTTACCCTTATTAGCAGATACACACCTTACTGATGTGCTGTGTATACACCTTACTGATGTGCTGTGTATTCCACGCGTTCTCTGTGCACCACTGAGCGCTCTGGTGTCACATTGTTTGACATAAACTGATTTGATCTCTGGCTTATTACTTTTTTGTGGGAGATATCAGGTTTAAAAGAGGAAGAGAGTCATGGACCTTCTGCTTTCTTTGTTATTTTATACACATGAATAGTTCCCTTCAATTTTTTTTTTTGGGGGGTGCGGGTGGGGAGAAAAATACATCTAAAATCAGAAAATATTAGGACATTGCTCTAACAGAAATAACTATGGTTTTATTAATGGGGCAGCAGCTTGCAGACCAGCCACCAAGTCACCTGTTACCTACAGGTGTTATGATCTAAAGTAATCTGTCTAGGCCAAACTTTCTTTTGAGAGGAGCCTGTCAGCCCTGGTGAGCTGTTTCCGGCTATTCATAGATGATTTACTGCATCCCTGAGAACAGGTCTCTCCACTCACTGTCACAGAGACCTCCTACAAGCTGCCAGTAAATGGTATGTCTGTGCCTCTTTATTACCTGCCTCTCTCAGAAAATTATTCCCTTTTTATCTTGTCCTTTGAAGCTACCTGGGAAATCACATGAACCATCCGAGTGTATATTTGACACTCAGGAATAACATCCATAACAGAAACTAACAAAGAGCTTTCTTTTCTTTCTTTCTTTCTGAGACTTTATCTTAAGCCATGATCCTTTATGCAGGAAAGCAGAAGTGAGCATATTTTCCCTCCCACCAGCTATTTGACTACAAACACATCAATTCTTTTTTGCATTTGGGCTCTTTTTTTGCTTTGGTAAGACAGAAATCTTTCTATGAGCCCAAGGCTTAATTTATGCCTGTTCTATAGGGTCTGTACCCATCTAGATGGCTAAACATGTTTTAACTGATGAGGGTGAGAGAGGGCATGGTCTCTTGCATGTGGGTAGGAGTTGAGGCCCAGCAGTGTTGAACTCAGCTGGCTGCAGGAGCAGCCCTCAAACCAGTGTGAATACGACTGGCTGGGCAGGCTGCAGCACACTGTGTCATGCTGTAGACAGGCTGTTCCCACTACGTGACCTAATCCAGTGACTAACACGACTGCCTTGTAAACATAGTCTGGATTGGCTTTTTCCTCTTAAAAGGAAATAACTACTTTAAGAGTCATTTTAGTTTATATAGGGGAGGTCAAAAGCCTAAATCCAAAAAAACCAGGCCTGCTGCAACAGGGATGGGGTAAGTAGGCTGTGGAGGTATCACTGTAGTGTGCTCACCACAAGGACACAGAGTAGAGAAGGCTGCAGACACATGGATTTAATTACACAGAGGGACTCATCAGCTGCCATCAAACTCTGCCCTAATGAAAATGACTGTACAGATCCTTACCACCCCTGTGCCCATTATGTTTGGTATTTCTGTGCTGAGCAAATAAACACTTGGTTATATTTATAAATTTTGGCTAAAGAACATACATTGTTTCAGGACTACTCTCCTTGACAGATTACCCACAGATGACTAAGTCCTTTGTGCCTCCCACAGGCAGCAGTCCACCAGTAGGTTTGCTAAGTCTGCTTAAAGCTGCTTTAAATAAATGGTTAATCCAAGGCCCTTTTCCCTCCCTGCACTCCTAGCCCCAATTCTGTGCCTCTGTCCTGTTTGTGTACACACCTTCTTCAGACAAAGCTTCCAGCTGCAGGGTTGCAGCTGTGGTTATGGTGTACTTGGCTAGAAACTGGGTGATCTGGCCCAATTGTACATACAAAAATTCCTCCTTGGTCGGGCAGGTTAGAGAACACCAGAGGAAACAGTGGGGTCTGTGCTGTGACTGGATACTGGATACTGACAGTCCAAAGAGGAGAGCAAAGTGGTTGTGCCATGGAAGCAATAAATCCAACTCACCTACTGACACAGTAGAAGGCAACCAGTTTGAAGACATCTTCAAATACAAGGACAGATCCTTCCAGGTACAGGACTGGTGAAAAACAGAAAAGACTAATATGAAGAGGCATAAAGAACTCCCTTTAAATTCAACAAGACCAAACTCGATGAGACTCTTCAGGGAAACACTAAAGAAGAAATATCTCAGCCTGGCTTTCTGAATAGTTAGCTCAAGATATCAGAGTGCTGTGACACTAATAAAACAAAGGGAAATAAAAAAACCCTCAGGTCACAGCCAAAGGGTTCCTTACAAGCCTATCTGTCTTTAGGGGTGTGCGTATCTGCAGTACATACAGGGCTGACCTTGTGACTCTCCATCCTTGAATCTGATTTGGTCTGAATGCACAAAGTGCTTTGAAGTAAAGGAAAAAAGAAGAAATTACTGTTTCATTACTATGTGTGTGGGCTCTGACCTGTGTCACGCAGACACTGTGAGCACAGCCTGTCTGTATCTCTCCTGTCTTCTCCCTCCTGTTGCGTTATTCAGTGACAGCACTCTCCTTTAAGTGGCAAAATACAATCTATACCATATTGCAGAGTTCTTCAAGATGACCTCCTTTATAACAGCATGATCCAGCATTGTGTAGCCCAAATCTCACATGTTATTATAGAGCTTTTGGCTGTTAAGCTAGAAAAAGTTCATGGGATGGTGAAGAAAGTTTCACATTGACTGATAACCCAAGGCACAAAGAAAGACTGGGATCTGCAGTTGAGACATGTTCATCTTTGCTTCAGCTTTATAGTCTCACAAACTGTCTATACCTGTTTGTACACAGCACACCATTACAAAAAGATGTTGGTTAAGGAAATCTGTGGTGGATTCTCAGAATTGCCCAGTCACTGCTAGTAAAGAACTGGAGCTCAAAGTCACCCTGTTCACAGCGCAGGAGCATGCCTCGAGTTGCTGGGGAGGAGAACCAGCTCCCACCCCCATGGCAGTGCTCACAGACACTACGCATCTTCCTTCACGCTGTTCTCTAGGCTGCAGTTCAGAGCTGTGCACATGAAGCTTCCTCAGACAGCCATGATTCATAGCCCTGGGAAACATCTCCAGATCCTTGCCATGCCTGCCTGGCTGTTAGTCCCCTACAAAGCAGGGCCTCCAGCACCTGCACGAGGGAGGCGTCCACCTGGCCCTTGCCTCTGTGCACTGGCTCTTGTTCTCAGTAGATGATCCCACTGGAAGGAAATGCTCGAGATTGTCTCTTGTTCAGCTTCATAGCTCATTCCCTAAACAAGGCATTTCCTCCTTTTACTTCTCCCTGTCCTAGCCCAGGCCCACCAGCTTGCTATTTTGAGCTGAATACACCAATGTAGGCATTTTTTAAAGAGGCAAAGGCCATGTAATTCTCAGAAGTCATTCCTAACATCAATTTATGTGGGATCAGCACAAACAGATTAACCTCAGTGTGTGCCCTGATACCAGACTGCTATGTGGATTTTAAAACATACTTCAAGAAAAACAATCCCTTTCCCTTATTTTATTTTCACAACTGGAAAAATCATGTTTGGCAAGTTTTTTCTTTTTCCATAATAAGAATCATGTTTTAGTCATGGATTTTTTATTAAACATCTACCATGAAAAATTTCTGTAGTTTGAAACCCATCTGCTTTGCAGTTCTGACACAGGAAACAAAAATAAAGACAAACCCCAGTCCTGTTTTAGAGAATGAATTAAAACCCAAGAGTCTAAACTCACTTGAATCCCCAGCAGTTAAACAAAGCCCTTTGTACAGATGACAGTTTTAAGGGCATTTTTTTCTGTTAAGAACCATATGTTCCCTTTGGCATCCTGAGTTGCAGGTGCTTGTAAGAGAGCAAACTGCACCTGTATATGTTCACATGTATGAGCAAATTGCTTGGATTTGGACTACTGATTGTTTCTGTGCCAGGAAGCTCTGCCATTTGCGATCTTGAATGTTAGACAAAAAAATATTAGTCCAAGCCTCTCCATGTCAGGAGTATCCACATACTAGTGCCTTGCCACCATACAGCTACTTCTCCTCATATGTATAGTGAAATAGCATAAACCACCACAGATCATCAGGAATTATATACCAAAAGCAGACTAGGTACAAAAAGCTGCTGGAGCCTAAGGACAGAAGTTTTCAGCAGGTGGACTGTCCCTGCTCTGAGAGGTCATAGGAGGTAACAAAACCAAGAATATTTCTCAGCTGGCAGCTCTCATGGGATATTTTTGGGCAGCCTCTGAACAAGTAAGAATAGATGGAAGAATAGTAAGAATAGCGCTTTAGATGGGTCATTACTCAAGGTAGTAACACCAGCAGGACCAATACTCAGCCCAAAATTTATTCTGAACAGTGGCAGTGTCAAGCAGCCTGCACAGGTCTGCTATGGCTACTCGGACCCGCTCCCAGCATGGCACTCATGGGGAAAGCCACACAATCTCCTGTGAGGAACATCTTCACTGGGAGAAACTGTAATACTTACTCCTTAACCTGTTTTTATCTAAACACCTGCTGATACTACTAAGTAGTGCTTTGCAGATGATGGGTTTGGTACAGGAGCATCTCTTGTGGGAACGCTTGTCATTCTCTTGTGGAGACCATTAAGTGCATCCTGCTGCATGTTTCTGGTTCTTGGAAAGACAAGAAAATAGCAAGTTTGTACAGCTAAAAGGGCTCTGCTGACTGTTGGGGACAACGTAGTTCTCCCCCACTGCCATTACTGCCCATAAGACATCCTGCTTCGAGAAGATAGTCAGGAAGAGGTGATTTTCTCTGGCTGTGAATGTGTTGTGGGTAGATGGGGACATTTCACTTTCATAAGCACTGCTGCTCAGGGAGAGATTGTGATGCTGCCGTTTACAGGAACTCATGTGTTTTGCAAAATCCACGGGCAGACATCTGCCAGACTGCTGTAATCCTGCTGAAAACTGCAGAGACAAAAGTCACCTTCCTTGGGCTCGTAAAACTAGACCCAGGGCACCTGAAGAGCAAGGAAGTATCTGCAGCTTGCCCTAACAGTGGCAGAATGTCATGAATATGATCAAAAGCAAGAGCAAAAATAGGCTGGGTTCTGTGACAAAATATATTGCCACAGCATATTGAGTTTTACCTGATATTTAGAAGATTATAGAAAAACGTCACCTTCAGGAAATAAAAGGGGAAATGTGTAGATCAGTGGGCAATTTTAAACAGTCTGAAACAAAGAGATAATAATTAATTGATTTTTGGTTTTGGTTTTGTTTTTTTTTTAAATGGGTGACAGAAGCATTAGCAACATGAGTTAGGACTGTTTCGTGTCCTTTGTGCAACTCAGTAAGTGAACAGGACATGGCCAGGTTATGCACTGCTATAAATATTTGTGATTGTTGTCTCGTTTTTCTCTTTAAAACAGCAGCATGCCCTGAAGAGCATCATCTTTAGGTGCTGGCAGGAATCACTATTCATGTTTCCTTTACTCTTTAGATCTCCCTACCATTTCTTCATCCAGATGCAGAGGTCTTTGAGTCACTGAGTATTCTGCCTTCCTTTCCTTTTTGATTTTTCCTCACAGAATTGTGCTTGCTAGTCCTGTTGTTCTGGTCACATGGACAAAACAACCCAGTGTTCTGTCTTACTGCTTAACTGGCTTATGGGACATAATTACTTCAGCTTCTTCTTCTCTAATGGCACTGTTAGTCCTATTCACTGTTTTTAGTATCTACGTAATCCTTCAGAGACATCTGAATTCAAAGATATGAATTCCTTATTCTGTAGCAGTTGTATTGACAGAGGACTACTAGGAACACAACCATCCTCAGAAGTCCTTATTGGATGTTCTTCAGATGTTCTCATTTTTACAGATTGTGGCAAACTGTGAGATTTATCATCATGGCTGTGATTCCACTTTTCTATTTCTACTTTCATATTATAAATCCATAGTCTCCTAACAAGAAATGTTTTCCTCCTTTCACATAAGTCTTTGGTTTGATACCACAGTTGCCATGACCTTGCTTGCACTGACCTTTGCAGTAGGCAGCACTGGACAGCATTGCTGCTGTTCTGCTACCCTCAATAAGTAAATCTCACTGTGAAGATGGAAACACTCCAAGGCAGAGGTTACCAATTTTCCTACTCCCAGAAACTGATCTTCCTGGCTGTTGCAGGTCAGCAGTTTCTTGCCCCTGGGGAACGAGCTCTGGTATTTTAATCGAGGGCTGCAGTGTCTACTGTAGCTGCAGTGCTGGGACTGTTGTGTCTGTCACGATACATTGCGCTTGTCCTGCCTGCTGTGCTTTACAGTGATGTGCAAGAGCCTGATGGAATTCCTTCAGGTTATTGTTTCTGTGCCCCAGCCACCTGCAAATCTCCTTCAGGCTCTTATACATTCACTTGGCTCATGATGTATTAAGAGAAAAAGCTTTAGCTGGATGTTGCTAAAGAAGGAAATGTGGACTACATTTGTAGAAGTCCATAGCAGTTTATGGTACCTTTCTGCAACAGCTCTGTTTGAAAGTTCCTAGTGTCTGTCCCTAACATTGTTTCTTGTTATTTCTTGATGACCTTCTGGATGGGACTGTATGGCCTTCTAGTGCTGTGTTCTTGTGAAACACTGTCACTGTTTGTCTGTTTTCTCTTCTCAAGGCCTTTTTATTTATTCTGTGATCTGATGCCTCTGCTTCTTCCATCTAATGTCTAAGCTGTAGTTTACTTNATGTGGGATCAGCACAAACAGATTAACCTCAGTGTGTGCCCTGATACCAGACTGCTATGTGGATTTTAAAACATACTTCAAGAAAAACAATCCCTTTCCCTTATTTTATTTTCACAACTGGAAAAATCATGTTTGGCAAGTTTTTTCTTTTTCCATAATAAGAATCATGTTTTAGTCATGGATTTTTTATTAAACATCTACCATGAAAAATTTCTGTAGTTTGAAACCCATCTGCTTTGCAGTTCTGACACAGGAAACAAAAATAAAGACAAACCCCAGTCCTGTTTTAGAGAATGAATTAAAACCCAAGAGTCTAAACTCACTTGAATCCCCAGCAGTTAAACAAAGCCCTTTGTACAGATGACAGTTTTAAGGGCATTTTTTTCTGTTAAGAACCATATGTTCCCTTTGGCATCCTGAGTTGCAGGTGCTTGTAAGAGAGCAAACTGCACCTGTATATGTTCACATGTATGAGCAAATTGCTTGGATTTGGACTACTGATTGTTTCTGTGCCAGGAAGCTCTGCCATTTGCGATCTTGAATGTTAGACAAAAAAATATTAGTCCAAGCCTCTCCATGTCAGGAGTATCCACATACTAGTGCCTTGCCACCATACAGCTACTTCTCCTCATATGTATAGTGAAATAGCATAAACCACCACAGATCATCAGGAATTATATACCAAAAGCAGACTAGGTACAAAAAGCTGCTGGAGCCTAAGGACAGAAGTTTTCAGCAGGTGGACTGTCCCTGCTCTGAGAGGTCATAGGAGGTAACAAAACCAAGAATATTTCTCAGCTGGCAGCTCTCATGGGATATTTTTGGGCAGCCTCTGAACAAGTAAGAATAGATGGAAGAATAGTAAGAATAGCGCTTTAGATGGGTCATTACTCAAGGTAGTAACACCAGCAGGACCAATACTCAGCCCAAAATTTATTCTGAACAGTGGCAGTGTCAAGCAGCCTGCACAGGTCTGCTATGGCTACTCGGACCCGCTCCCAGCATGGCACTCATGGGGAAAGCCACACAATCTCCTGTGAGGAACATCTTCACTGGGAGAAACTGTAATACTTACTCCTTAACCTGTTTTTATCTAAACACCTGCTGATACTACTAAGTAGTGCTTTGCAGATGATGGGTTTGGTACAGGAGCATCTCTTGTGGGAACGCTTGTCATTCTCTTGTGGAGACCATTAAGTGCATCCTGCTGCATGTTTCTGGTTCTTGGAAAGACAAGAAAATAGCAAGTTTGTACAGCTAAAAGGGCTCTGCTGACTGTTGGGGACAACGTAGTTCTCCCCCACTGCCATTACTGCCCTTAAGACATCCTGCTTCGAGAAGATAGTCAGGAAGAGGTGATTTTCTCTGGCTGTGAATGTGTTGTGGGTAGATGGGGACATTTCACTTTCATAAGCACTGCTGCTCAGGGAGAGATTGTGATGCTGCCGTTTACAGGAACTCATGTGTTTTGCAAAATCCACGGGCAGACATCTGCCAGACTGCTGTAATCCTGCTGAAAACTGCAGAGACAAAAGTCACCTTCCTTGGGCTCGTAAAACTAGACCCAGGGCACCTGAAGAGCAAGGAAGTATCTGCAGCTTGCCCTAACAGTGGCAGAATGTCATGAATATGATCAAAAGCAAGAGCAAAAATAGGCTGGGTTCTGTGACAAAATATATTGCCACAGCATATTGAGTTTTACCTGATATTTAGAAGCTTATAGAAAAACATCACCTTCAGGAAATAAAAGGGGAAATGTGTAGATCAGTGGGCAATTTTNGAAGAGCATCATCTTTAGGTGCTGGCAGGAATCACTATTCATGTTTCCTTTACTCTTTAGATCTCCCTACCATTTCTTCATCCAGATGCAGAGGTCTTTGAGTCACTGAGTATTCTGCCTTCCTTTCCTTTTTGATTTTTCCTCACAGAATTGTGCTTGCTAGTCCTGTTGTTCTGGTCACATGGACAAAACAACCCAGTGTTCTGTCTTACTGCTTAACTGGCTTATGGGACATAATTACTTCAGCTTCTTCTTCTCTAATGGCACTGTTAGTCCTATTCACTGTTTTTAGTATCTACGTAATCCTTCAGAGACATCTGAATTCAAAGATATGAATTCCTTATTCTGTAGCAGTTGTATTGACAGAGGACTACTAGGAACACAACCATCCTCAGAAGTCCTTATTGGATGTTCTTCAGATGTTCTCATTTTTACAGATTGTGGCAAACTGTGAGATTTATCATCATGGCTGTGATTCCACTTTTCTATTTCTACTTTCATATTATAAATCCATAGTCTCCTAACAAGAAATGTTTTCCTCCTTTCACATAAGTCTTTGGTTTGATACCACAGTTGCCATGACCTTGCTTGCACTGACCTTTGCAGTAGGCAGCACTGGACAGCATTGCTGCTGTTCTGCTACCCTCAATAAGTAAATCTCACTGTGAAGATGGAAACACTCCAAGGCAGAGGTTACCAATTTTCCTACTCCCAGAAACTGATCTTCCTGGCTGTTGCAGGTCAGCAGTTTCTTGCCCCTGGGGAACGAGCTCTGGTATTTTAATCGAGGGCTGCAGTGTCTACTGTAGCTGCAGTGCTGGGACTGTTGTGTCTGTCACGATACATTGCGCTTGTCCTGCCTGCTGTGCTTTACAGTGATGTGCAAGAGCCTGATGGAATTCCTTCAGGTTATTGTTTCTGTGCCCCAGCCACCTGCAAATCTCCTTCAGGCTCTTATACATTCACTTGGCTCATGATGTATTAAGAGAAAAAGCTTTAGCTGGATGTTGCTAAAGAAGGAAATGTGGACTACATTTGTAGAAGTCCATAGCAGTTTATGGTACCTTTCTGCAACAGCTCTGTTTGAAAGTTCCTAGTGTCTGTCCCTAACATTGTTTCTTGTTATTTCTTGATGACCTTCTGGATGGGACTGTATGGCCTTCTAGTGCTGTGTTCTTGTGAAACACTGTCACTGTTTGTCTGTTTTCTCTTCTCAAGGCCTTTTTATTTATTCTGTGATCTGATGCCTCTGCTTCTTCCATCTAATGTCTAAGCTGTAGTTTACTTATTGGTTGCACAATTCTAGACTGTCTTGGTCAACCTATGTCTGTTTTGTCTTTCTTAATGATTCTTTCATTAAACTGTCAGTTGTTCTGGTTTTTCCCCCTCATCAAGGAGGAGCTGAAACTTCCCTAGTTTGAACTTCTACCAGCGTCTCCTGTTGTGGATTCAACTCATGCTTTTTCACAGGATTTCAATTTTATGGCCTCCTACAGAGTTTAATCTTTCTGGCCATGATGAAAAAAGTCACTGCTCATGGCAGTTCCTGGGAAATTGGAACTAATGAATTATGAAATTGATAAAGTGTTAATGAGCTTGGTTCTAGAGTGTGAGAGAAAGCTATTTTTAAACTGTGTTTCTCACAAAATATAATTATGTTGTGCAGAATGAAATTATGTCACTAAAAAAGATGCAAACCACAGGTCTTTGCACTCTTCTCAGGCTGGGACTGGGTAGAGGGGACACTCAGCAGACATGACTGTTGCCCTCTGTGTGCATTCTGATGCTAAGAAAAAGAACTGTCCTCACATCCAACAACCCCAGGGGTCTTTGGCTCATCTGCATCCACCCCAAAAAATGGGCAGCACCCTGGTGTCCCCTGTGATTTTAGGCCTTTAATTCAGCATAAAATCCAGGGACTGCCTGGCCTCACTGTCTCTGCTTCAGGATGCTTGAGTAGAAGTGTGTTACAGGCATTTTGCTGCTCTGTTTCCTCCTCATTATGATCAGTGTTTCATCAGGCACTGAGAGGGTGCCTCAAGCACAGTTATCCCAGTTCCTCAGTGCTTTCCTTAAAGGTGATGTCTGTGAGCAGCTGGGTCAGGGGTTAAGGGCAGGGCACAGGCTGGAGAACGGCTGTTTGGTTTCAAAGCACTTGACTTCCTTGTTAGATCCTCACCCTGTATCCCCTTTCCAGATATGGAATAAACACCTGAAAGTCTGTGGAAATTCCACTATTTCTTCAGCCACACACTGGGGAGATCCAGGACTGCTTCCCAGGACCAGATGGCAACATGAGGTATAGGTGGAGTTCTAGATGCAGCCACACAGGCTCTGTTTTTGCAGGGATAAGGGGGAAAACATGGTCTTTCTGAAATGTTGAGATCTTAGTGGGCTTCCAAGGACATGAAGGAGAGTAGGATGGCACATTCAAATGATATGGTCCCCAGAGGAAGCAGCTGAGCCAGTGTTGGGATCATTGCTGGAGAAGTCACATTTTGCAGGTCATTCAGCATCCACTTGTACATCACAATGGCAGTACAAGATTTATGCTGCCCAAATGCCCATTCAAACTGTCAGGGCTGAGGGCTATGGCTGAAAAGACAAACTGGATATAAATACTTGTAAGTTGCTCTCAGAAGGCAAATTTCTTTGGTAGAAATTTGAGAAGCGAACAAAGCATTCAGACATATAAATGGTCTCCCCTGTGCCTCATGGAAAAGGAAACAATGCTATGATCTGAAATTCTGGGCATTTAGTTTTTAGCAGCAATCTCCAGGTCACATGGATAATTTTGAGAATAAATCTTTTTGTGAAAAAATTATGCCATCATATGGATGTATTTTTTTAAAACCCATTTTTTTCCATTGACTTTGGAGAAAAGTCTGGCTTTGAGATGCGTCATGAAATACCATAGAGTTGCAGCTAATCATACAGAAAAAGGAAGTTTTCTGAGCATTTTAAGGAAAGCCATCCAGTATCCAGAACCACATTCTGCATGAGAGAGTTCCAGGAAGAAAGACCTTTCCAAACAAGACACTTTCCAAAGGTGAGTGATAAAAGGGAATACCCTACACTGAAATGGCAGAGGTCAATAGAGTGGACAAAAAAAGTTAAAAAATACATTTCTGTTTTCTGGAGCTGCGATCCCACCTAGCTGCCAACCTGGAGAAAGAAGTTCTTCTGATTATCACTTCTGGGGGCATAGATTGCACTGTCACTGACTTTGAGGGTCCTACTCAAAGTATGAAGTCCTTAATGCCTTCATTTCAATTTGAACAGTGTCTTATTTACCTCATTTGCAAGTCTAAACTCTTGTTGATTAAGCTCTATAAGATCATCAGCTAGCAAATGCTGTCCAAGGACAAAAATTCTAATTCATTCCAGTTTAGTCACTGAGACAAGGGCAGTTGTATTATGGGTACTGATTTAGAGTAGATGTTTTAAAACCAGTAAGCTTTTTGGGCTGTGTTCAAGATACTAAGCAGAGTAGGGTAAGATAATATTATCCTGGAACAGCACGCATAGTCTCTAGCTCTGATTACACACAGATTTTGCATTATGCCTCTTGGGAGTGAAAAATAAGCCAAAAAAAAAAAATTCCAAAGTGAGGATTAACAAAGCTAACAAGATCCAGAGGGCTTCTTTCCAACAGGCTTTCCCTACAATCTATCAGTTTAAAGCTTAGAGTAAAAATGAAAGTGTTTGTATGGAGAGAGGGGAGGTAACTCTTCAGGATGAGGGCTTAGACAAAAAAAAAAAAAAAAAAAGAAAAAAGAAAAAAAAAGCCACCGGCTACATAAGTAACCAGAATGTTTCCAAAACAACTTGGAAACCACACAGAAACCTGGCACTGTTACATCTTGAGAAAGCAACTGTACAAGTGTCTTGTGTTTTAAGTGTCTTGATTTTAAAAGTGCTCTCTGTTTTAAAATAACCAGTGTGTCAAAGCAATGTGGAACTCAGCTCACATGAGATGGACTTGGTGAGTCTTTCTGCTTTCCTTGTGCACGGCTGCATTTTGATGAGAAATGATGAACTTGCACAACAGGTCATAAAATGTGTCCTCATACCATGTTTTACAATATCCCCCAGGCCCTTGGTCACTGCTCTTGCCAAACCAAAACTCTGAGCTACTAGTTCAGAGGAGTCTCCTCAATGGGAACTCCTTGACTCTAACCCACTTTTCAGGGTTAATAGTGCTGTGGATAATGGAGAATTCATCCTTGGCAGGCAGACTGACCTTGGGAAAATGTCTAGGTTAGACATTTTTAGGGGACTAGAAATCATTCAATCTCTATCTCCCATCAAGCCACAGACAGCAAAACAGACAAAGACCATGTCTCCTATGCCCTTATTACAGCTCACACAGAGCTGGTCTTTGGCCTGATCCTGCCTGTGGAGACAGATGAGATCCAGCAGAAAACAGCAGCAAAAAGGCAGCTGAAGGCCAGCACTAGGGCAGAGCTGCCCAGTTGTCCCATGCTAGGGGTCAGACCTGCTCAGTGGTATGTTTTTCATGTAAGGAAGCTGTGTAGGTGATGGTAGGCTTTTTTGTCTAATGAGAAACATGCACAACCAGAGGAAATTACCCCATGCTGGGACCTGGGTGATGCAGACAGATTATTATCTCTGTCTGAGAGGCTAATCTGAAGACAACTAGAGTAGCTCTACATCTTATAGGCAGCAACAGGAACCACATTGAAAGATAATGTTCCTTAGTCTGCTCTCCTTAATGGCAAGGTATCTGCTGCACTGAACAGAAGTCGTTTACTACAAGGAAAATAGGATACTAGCTGCATGCCCAGAGGCCTCCTTATATGTAATTAAACTCTTTAAAATTTGAACCTTAGGGTCAACTGCATATTCAGCTTTTCCAGTCTCTTCTGCTAAAAATACATGAACTTTTAGTCGTCAACTGGGTAATTCTTGAAAAAAAAGTAGTCTCGGACAAGTTCTGCTACTGAAATATATAATTTGCTTAACTAAGATGGAATCAACTGGTTTTGGTTGAAAGAATGGAAGAGGGATCTTCTGTCCCAAGGGTGTTGATAACTGTGGCTATTTTTTCCAGCACATTTCTGCTTTTTTCAGGCTAATCAGGCCCAGAGTTGACAGCAGTTTCTTCCTTTGCCTCAATCACATGCTCCATCATGCAACAATAAAGGAAAACATTCCCCTGAAGTAAATTGGAAAAACTGACTCTCCTCAGAGTACCACAGCAGAGGTGACTGCCAGGCTATACAGAAAGCACACCAAAAAAAGTCTGAATAGTTCTGTTGGTACTTTAGTGCTGAACAATGTCAAGAGTTTGGCAGGTAACAGGCCTGTCTGCAGCCCAGTAAATACAGTGCTGGCTGGGAGCTGGTTTGTTCAGGGCTGGTGATGCAGAGCTGGCCAAGTTCCCTCAGCAACCTGTGCCTCAGCCCTCAGCCTGCAAAATCAGTGTCATGACACTGCTGTCCTTGGGAAAAGTCAGCTGAATTCAGCTTGGCAGGGAGGTGAAAGGGCAGCTTCTCAGCACACTGCCATTGATGCTCTGTCGTGGCAAGGTTGGCTACTGTGTGGCAATTTGGTCACAGTTTGGCACTGAGTTCTCACCCATCCCAAAAGTGCTTTCCCCCAACCTGCAGCCTGCTGTCCTGGACCAGAAAGCAGCTCTGATGGGCTCCTGCCTCCACAGTCAGCTTCCTTTCAGATTTGCCCAAAGCACACTGGAGGCTCATGCAGTCATCCATCACTACAGGATGCAACCCCATTCTTGGTCAACTACTACCCCTGTCACCTTGTCAGACCTCTGTCTCCAGTCTGCCAGTCACCCTTCCCAAAGTCACCCGTAGCCCCTCCAGCCCTTTATTTTCTCCTTTTCAGGCTTTATTTCACATAACCCAGCATAGGGTAGCACCTCTAAGGAAGTATTGCCCCACCACTCCCTTCTGCTTTCACATCCACATTGCTTTCTCTTTCCCAGCTATAACCTCCATGAGGCAGAGAAAGACAGGGACCAGAGGGGCATGAGGGCATGGACACAGGCAACTGATAGCTGAGGAATGGCAAGGGCTCCTCTTGTGACAGCAGTGTCGGCACAAAGTTACAACCTGACGGTAACAAAAACCTGGCTCCTGTCTCTTCTACCGACAGTGCCCAGAGCCTTGTCTATCTACTTTTGCTCATGAAGCTACAGTACCTTAAATACTGGTTGCTGGGACTACTGATGTTTTTTGCCTTATATACATACATACACAGACACATACACACATATATATTGAGTAGAGGCATATTCTGCAATAAACTTGAAGCTGAGGGTGCTTAATGACCTTCCTGGATGGTAGAAAAGTCTCAAGGGCAGTTCATGAGCTGGCTGCAAAGGCAGTCCCCTCTTTGTCTGCTTTATCACTGAATAGCAGTGTGGGGTATAAAAAAAACCCCACACAACCTGAAAACAAAAAAAAGCACTACCTTGATCTTTTCACCCTCTAATCTATTCAGAGGAAACCACATCTATAAATAGTCCTACCCTGTTTTCATGCCTTAGTTTACAGAATTAATAATTCTTTCTGGTGCTGAAAGCTGCAGACCTTCCACTGAAGGAGGCCAATTCTTTTGGTTAAAATGACCATTTAAAAAAGAACTGTGGTACCATTACAGTGTTAACAGAAGTAACCACATTTACTTTCTGGTGGGCCATTCTGCTTCAGTCTGTTGAGCCAGAGATTATCTTGAGAGGTTTGACTTGGGAAGGATGGAATCTACATTAACTCCTCGGATTGCCCCTCTCGGACCGAAAAGTCCCTTTAACATCTGTTCAAAAACAGTCAAGGAATCTTGCAGTGCTATTAATGATGTGTGATGAAGTCTATTTCAGCCTGCAGCAAGCTCAGCTCTCCAGTATAGTAAGGGGCATATAATTACATCTATCAGGCATTATTGGGCCTTTTGGTATGTTGAGGTTCCTGATATGAGTTAACTCCAACTTGCACTGATTAAATAAACTAAGCACATTCTATCTTTTTCCATACACAAGGGGAGAAGGAACCAAAGAAAGGAAGGTTATGGGTTTTGAGGAGATCACAGAAGAGACACTAGCACTTATTTTTTCACCACCATCATTCTGTAAATCCTAGCAGTATTTCACCAAGAGTTTGGCCTTTAGGGAATGGGAACTGCTTTTGCTGCTTTATTGAAACATCCCTTCTGAGAACTGCTGTCTGCCCAAAGCTTGCCCACAGCCTGACTCAGTCTCACTGGCTGGTTCCCTCTCATGGTATTCCTCAGGCTGGCAGGGACCCCAGGAGGTCTCCAGCACAACCCCCTGCCTAAACCAGGGTCATCCATGAGGTCAAATCAAGTCACTCAAGGCTTCATCCAGCCCAGTCTTCAAACAATCCCATGAAAATCTGCAAGTGCTGCCCAACTAAATGGCTTCATCTTAGAAGTCAGGGTCATGCATACCAGCACATGTGCCAGTTTATTCACTTTAGCTCTGAAGTGAAATATCCAGTCTCTCTGACCACAATCAGTACCACAGAGTTCTACCCTTTCTGTCTTCATTTTAGTTCAGAAGGAATCCAAAATAAATGCAATTAAAATTAATTTTTAAAATGGTAGATTGTCTTCTTTTAGGTCATTCTTGTTTTCCAAGTATCTGCAAAATTTTAAAGTTGCTTCTTTAGGTGTTTCTCTGCATTCGTGAAGGTTATTTCTCTTTCTGAAAAATAAAAAACTCTGTCTATCTTCATTCTGCTTCCTTATTCCAGCAGACAGACTGTTAGCTAAAAGACTTGCAAAACTGAGGAAGTTATTGCAAGAGCTGTCAACACTTCCACAAAAATATTCATATCACAGAATTCATCTGCACAACTGGCCACTCTCATTAAAGGAACCTAAATTGCGAGTATGCTGCAGTAACTGAGCTATCCTCCCATTTTCCCCATGACCTGATTTGTGCAGAACTTTAATGCTGATCACATGGGAAAATACCACCTGACCGTGCTGTGACATGTTAACAACAAGTACTTTGGTCTCTGAGTTTGCTAATCCAGCCTCAGCGTTATGTATTAAAATAAACATTAACAAAATTAAACAGGGAAATCTTTTCCAGTTGATTTCACCCTTCTAAAATCCAGGTTGGAAAGGAACACCTTTGTTTGTCTAAATTGTTGCTTGGTCTTCCCAGCAAGGCCTGCCCTCCTACTTCCTCTATACCTGACGTAACTCTTCTTTCTGTCCTGATGGACAGAGTTTGCTGGGAGGCGGAGGTACAAAGTGGTCAAGGCCTCACAAACTTTCATGACAAACAGCTAAAATCAGTTAGAGAATTAACCAGGCAGGTAAAGTACTAACACATGTTTCATTCAAGTTGTGACCCTCTCCTAAATCCCTACTGTCTGTGTCTAGCATTTTGCATCAAACTCCATTCTGTACTTCCTGAACTCAGACTTTAAGAAAGGCCAAATAAGGTAACAAGGGCAGACACTGGATTTCTTTATCAACATTGTCTTTGCTACCAGACTTGCAATTTTGCAGCAACACAAAGTGATTTCTCTAAAACTGCTTTTGAGTGCAGTAATTGCCTGTACCTTTTCTGTCAAGGTGTATTGTTGGTGCTCACCACAAGCCCACACCACATAACCTGAAATGCTGCTGTCCATAAACCAGAAATTGAGTATGAACTACCATGTCCAATGGCACCATGTCTCCTCTTCCAAGGAAGGTATTAATCATGCTCTGGACATTTTTGTATTACTTGGTGATCATTTATTTTTGTTTTCCTATTTGGTCATGTAATGGTTATTTCAAGACCTCCATGACACTCTATCTTGTTCAGGGTTGGTTGCCAGAGAAGCTGGGAGGGTCAGAGCACAGAGAGTTTTAATTTAAATCTCATAATTTTCCTCTGATAAGTTAAATAACCACACTACAGACAAGACCTCACTACAAGTCCCTCCTTCAGCTGTGCACTCATTGATTTTGTGGGGCTCAACCCAGACTTGACCCTGTGTGTTGGAAAAGGTACTTCTGAACAGTTATGCCTGGTGGCACATTGGCCCAAGTAGGTATGGCTTAAATAAGGAACAAGGACAGACCCTCCACAACATGGGCTCCTGTGAACTGCCTCGAGAAAATACACCTCTAAGTGAGCAAAGCCAGTTGCAGCCATGGGGATGCAGGAGCATGATTACAGGAGGGGGCACCCATGGCAATTTTAGGCCAGTCTTGAGCTCCTTAGAGCATGAGCCTGAAAAGTTCAGTACTGACTGAGCAAATAAATTCCATCATTGTTTCTACAAAAATTCTAATACTATGAATAACATGTTCTTCTTTATTCTGTGTGATTGCAGATACTTCTGTTTAGTGTCATTTTGCTTGTTTGGAAAAGAATTACATCCTCTCTTTTTTTTGGTACGGAGAGTTTGGAAAACAGTTACTACACATTCCATACCAAAGCATATGTGAAAGACTCCTGAGAAATATGTAGTCAACTCATGTGTTTCATGAAATCAAATTATTTTCAGCTATTATTCAGAAAACTTCCGAGAAGAAAAGAAAGCATTTACCACAGTTTAGGGTGCTATAGCATTCTTCTATTAAAGGACCTAACCCCTGTGGCAGGTGTCTTCATAACTCCATGAAAGTAAAATCTCCTGCCACTGCCTACATCCCATAGTCTACCATACTCAGATGCTTCTTTCAAGCTCTCAGTTTATGCTACTTCAGAAACACACATTAACATTAAACATTAACATTTTCTTTTAAATACTGCCACACTGGAGCTGATGTCAATGGAATGACTTCCCATGGTATATACATGAAGAGGAGGAGAAGTTGAGCTGGGGTTACCCTCAGTTTGTTAAGAAGAGCCAAGGGCAGGAGTCAGCTGAGGAAATGGTGCTCAGTTCCTGGGATGTGTGAGGTAAGGGCCCCATCTTGAAATGATGCAGAAGTAAAGGACAATTCTCAGAACAGAAAGTGCACAAAGTAGTCGAGATTTTAGCAGAGATTGAGAGGTAGCTCCCAACAGTGCTTCTCTAAATGGAAGAAATCTTGCAACAAGCTTTAGCTTTGGGAGCTTTCCACTGTTTTGAGTAAGAAGTAAGGGATCATTCAGGCAGAGAGAAAAACCACAGAGACACAAGGCTTTGAAAGCTTCCCGGTTCCTCCACTTTATGATGAACTATGTGGTACGTGGCATCTGGTCTTTGGTCTTTACCATACCTTCTGACATCATCAGGATTTAGACTTCCTGTCTCTGGAGGAATTACAACCAAAGAGGAAGCACCAGAAGAAAATTTCATAAAATCCATTCTCCTATTTCATGACTTTGAGGGCTACTTCACAGAACAGGTGAAAATTTCCCATTAAAAAAAAAAAGAAAGTGGAACGAGGTTTCATTTCTTGATTCTCTTACCTAGTGGGTTCTTTGGGGATTTCCACTTAAAAAAAAAATCACAATTAAATCCTGTCTTCCCCTCAGAAAACTGTACTTCCCTAAGTATTTCACCAAACATCAACAAAGGAGATCTGATATGGGGAAAAGAAAGTGAAAAGCAACGACCCACCATTATTTGGCAGTGCAATGCTAAGAAGGTGTGGTTTTTTTGTCATTCACTGCATGGCCATCTATATATGCATCACAGGGGCTGGGAAAGAACCTCCACATTGTCATTATGATACCAGGGAAAGCCTCTTCAGATACTATCTGAAAAGTAGGAAGGAATGAGAATAGCTTTTAACAAGCAGCTAAGCAGCAAAACTTGCTAGTTAACACTGCATGTGGTGAAAGTAAGAGGTGGATACCATTATAGAGATGGCACAGAGCAATCAGTAATCATGTCAGTCTCTAAGGGTAGCACATCCTTCTTTGTGTCCCTCGTAATGCTGAGATGGTGCTGAGTCTCCCTAAGAAGGACAAGAAGCAGCTGGCACGGTGCTTCACAACAGTAAGCTGGTTGCAACTTGAATTTTAACTGAAGGAAGGATCTCCATAAAATCAGAACTATATATGTCAAGGCAAATTCAGCTTCCAGTTTACATCCGAATTCATCCAGGCTAACAAGTTGAACTAAGGTAAAGAGGAAAGAAAGAACTTGTTCCCACTTAAACCAATCCTTTAGGAGGAGCCCACTCTCAGAAAGGGACAAACAGCTCTCTGTGGGGCACATTACACAGATCATTGCTTATGTGTCAATTCAGAGTGGAAAAACTGGGAGCAGGCCAGCAAAACCAAAGGTGCTTGGTCCTCACTACAGCTGAGAAGGGGGAATCTTGAATGGCAGGGGAATTACAGGTGGTCCTTTTGAAAGGCACTGAAAGGTCACCAGCTCTGCTCCACTTCAAGCAGACTCAAAGAGCAGGTAGCTCTCGGGAGGATTCACCTCCGTTTGCAATGCTCAGTGGCAAGCTGAAGTCTCCTTGTAGCAAGTCCCCACCTGAAGAAGGATTTTCTACAGTTAAAGACCAGATCTTTGAAAACCCCTGTCAGTTCACAGTGGTTGTGAGGCTAGATGGGGTGTTTTACACCCTTTCAGGGGTGTAACAGCAAACTTTCAACTGACTTGTGTTGCACAGCAAGACAGCAGCTCTGGGATGCTCAGAGGTCTCTTACCCTGACACAGAATACCAGAGAAGAGGGAAACGGAGGCAAGACAGGGTTATTAACTAGGAAGCTCATGTTCTAGTCTTAATTATTTTAAAACATTCAGACAACATATAATTTTATTTTTGAAGTGGGAATGGAGTTAAAAAGTTAATATATAAAAGTTAATGTAATAGATTACTCCATGACACAAGTTTGCCATCTCGACCCTTGCAGTAGACATAATCATTTGGCTTTACTAACAGGAAATAATTCAATTTCTCCTAAACTTAAAAGCCAGGCTACTTACCCTAAGTGAGAAAGGAAGCAAAAGCACAACCATTTCTGTATTGAGTGTGTTGTTGTCAAAATGGTGTGGGATAGAGAACTGAAGGGCTTTCTACAGCTCAAAGGTGACAGAACCCCAAGTAAAAATAATGTGAATATCCACCATAGGAATGCATGAACCTCATGGCCGCTGTGATAGCTGCACATGTGATGGCAGCTCTCCTGCTTGTTTCATGAGAGCTGAATTTTAATTACCTTCCTCTATTTTTTTGTCACTTGTATGAAAGTGGTGAAAACTGATTTAATTCTTGTTCCTACCAGAAAGTTGTGTCTCTGAACATATCCTCTGCATTAAGTTAGTGGTAAATTAGAAATAACAAGCAAGTGAGTTGGAAAAGCATGGCAGAAATCTCTATCTAGTTAGGCTAGCTCAGCGATATTTTTGTACTAAAGTTTACTTTGCCCATACTCAAATAAATCAGATTTTATGGGACAGGACACAAGTCAAGAAGTAACATTTCTATAAAATATTTTTTTTAGGATGATGTGATTCAATTTTTAAACTTTTATAAAAGAACTTCACAAACCCCTGAATCATCAAAAATCTATTCCCCACCATGCAGAATCTAAGCCTTAGGTCAAGTTCAAATAGCTAAATAAAGAAGAGTTTCCTCACCCTGCAGCTAACCCTTGCCCTTGTATTCTTAACTGAACACCTTAAGCTGTGGCAGAAGGTTTGCTGTTCCTGCCCTCATGCAGCATCTCTGCAGTTGGTGCTGTGAGGAGCAGGTGGACGAGAGAAAGAGCTTTCCAGGGGAGTGCAGCAGCCACACAGGCAGCTGTGCCCTGTGCAGGAGCAACGCTGTGGTCTGGGCTTGAGATCAGAACAGATTAAGGGATTCAGTTGTCCCTCTGGCTTTAAAGTGTTTTTATGATGCAGAGGTATGCGAGGAACCTTATGAGAAGAAAAACATTCTTTTGAGCAACTGTCAAAATTCATTCGAGCAAGGGGGAAAGAAATAAGTTGCAACTCTGATCTGCAGAAACACAAGTGGTTTAGCAGAGAATATAATAGTTACCCTGTGGAGGTGGCTTTGGGGCAGAGCTCAGCAAAACAGGATTTGGATGTGTTCATCCAAATAAGTAAGTGTGGAGTTTTTTGACAAACTGTTTTGAGTGCATGTTTCCATGACTACCCTAAAATTCAGGTGCTTACAAATATTCCTCAGAAAGTGGAAATCACAAGCCTTACACATGTGTTTACACATAGGGCAGCATTAGTCATGGCTGGCAGTGAACTGCATTCATTTTCACTTGCTCGTGGCAGACCCGGCTATCCAAGGAACAGCACGGATACCACCAGCCAGGAGACCCACTTGCTTCACAGAAACAGTGAGGCATTGAAAACAGTTTAGGAGTAACTGGCTGTTCAGTGTGACTGAAAAGGCAATGCAGCATCAGTTAGATGACTGGTGACCCCCAAATTCAGTGGCAGAAATAGAGACAGATTCAGAGAGTTAACAAGGCTTAGTCTGCCAGTGCCTTGCACTTTTCTCACGATTTCCACCTGGTGAAAGGCAGCTCCTCTTGCTTGATCAAAGCACTGGCCCCCTCATCTGGAGGTGCTTTATTTTCCTGTTCTGAGTCTGTAAATGTTGCACAAGGTGCAGAACCACAGGAGAGCTGAGGTAAAGCAGCTGCAGGAAATATTAACTCAACTACACCGTAAATACAAGATCTGCTGCCGATCACAAGAGGAACCTGCTCAGTGCAAGTGAGATTACATAAATACTGGTGATCACAAGAGGATTCAGTACAATAAGCAGAGCAAGGTGAAAGAATGTAAAGACCTTACTTGATTTTTCTTCTTTAATGTTGTACTCCAGCACACCAGGAGCCTCGTTCTGCACCGGCAGGCGGACAGCAAGGACCATGTTGTTCACATTATCCTCTTTCCTAACTAAGAATATCTGAAAGAGGAGAAAAGAATCAAGAGCTCAGCTACATTATGTGAGCTTCCAAACTTTATTTTAGGTCATTGGCAATGAAGATTTTTATCAGTACAATCCACCTTTGAGTGGTCTTATTTTAGCTTTGTTCCACTTAGTTGAGCTTTACAATAAAAATAATGAATAAAAGGACATTTCATCTGGGTGAAATTCAGGCCTGTGAAGGAAGTTTCCATGCATCACTGATGTCCCACTTAAACCCAAGGCAATCTATTTCACCAACTGAAGAATATAAAACTGCACTCACAATTTGTCAAGTGATGCTTCTCTCCTAAGTGCCCTAAATCATGGACAAGTCTCTCTAGAGTGTCCCAGTTAAGGTCTAAAGCAAGGCAGTCACCTGTGTATTGAGTGGGAAAGGATTTTTGTGTCCATAAGCAGAACATAAGGCCAAAGAATTGGTGGCTACAGTGTCTCATGGCAGAGCTTTTTTCCAGGACCAGAAGATTATTCAGGTATCCTGGAAGGACTCTTCCCCGATTTCCTGGGTGAAGCCACAAGGCCAGACGAAGTTGCTCAGGGCTTTGTCTGTACAAGTCTGCAGAACCTCCAAAGGTGAAGACTGTACCTGCAGAGTCTCTACAGGCAACCTGTCCCACTAGTTAATGTTCTCATAGGGAGAATGTGCTTCCTGCACGCAGTCTGAACCTCTCTGGTTTTATTGTATGCCTGTCACGTCTTACCTTCCCACCATTCAGTGCTGAGCACAGCCCAATTCCATCTTCCTCATGACCTTCCTAACTACCTATCCAGCAAGGTACCAGGGACTTGCTGTGTGGTCCCCTCAATGCTGTCTCTCCTCCTGGCTGAACAAACCCCGGTCCCACAGCCTCTCCTCAGTGGGTCTGTGCCCAGCTTGCTGCCCACCATCCCTACAGGTCCTCTCCCACAGAGCTGCCCAGCCAGGCACTGCCAGCCTGGATTGCTGCCAGGGCTCTGCCTTTCCAGAGGCAGTGCTTTGCCTTGCCCTTGTTGAATTTGGGCACAAGCCCTGTCTCCCCAGGGACAGATCCCTCAGGTGATCATTCAGGTGTGTTGAGTGGTCCTGAAATCACAGAACTGATGTGCTTGAAAGGAACTCTGGAAATCATCTAGTCCAACCTCCATGCTCAAGGATGGATAAACTACAGTGTTGTTCAAGATGGTGTGTTTTGGGGGTTTTATTATCTCCAAGGATGGAGGCTCTGCAGCCTCTTGCATAACCTATTCCAGCACTCAATCATGCTGACAGCAAAAAGTTTTTATTAATTTTTAAAGAGAATTTCCTGTATTTTAGTTTTTGCCCACTGCACCTCATCCTTTCACTGGATACACTGAGAATGGTCTGGCTCAATCCCATCAGATATTCACACATATTGATAAGAGGCCCCTGAGTCTTCAATTGGAGCCAGTGGAACCACTGTAGATATTGGTTCCCATCTAAGAGACCAACAGAACTGAAAAAAAAAACCTATAAAAAAAGAGGGAAAAAACAAATAAAAGACCTCATTTTTTGTATTGTGTGAGATCCTAAGTGTGTTTCTATTTAAAGCTCATTGTCAAAGATATTTTTAGCTTGTATCTTGAAGCTGTAGCTACAAAGACAAAGAAATCTTCCCCTTTATCTGTTCTTTGATAACAAGCTTTGGCAGGAGAGAGTCGAGGTATTTTTAAAGAACTGAATTCAAAATTCAGGCTAATTCTGGAGCCTGGATATTACTATTAGAAAAAGAAGTGTAAGCTTATAAAGCCATTAATTAACTGTAATATATAGAAATCTATCAAGAAAACATTAATTTCTTCAACAGAGAACTTTTTAAAAAAGCTTGTCTAGCAGCCAGGACCTTTTCCTTCATGAGCCTCAGTCATAAGGGCATCTGCACTCACTTTGAAGCTCCCATGCTGAACACACAGCTTGGAGCAGCTTCACAACCTTGCACAGTGCTGTCATGGTGGCCTCTGCCATTCAGAAGAAATGGAACCCCAGGGGTTCAGGTCCACCAGCAGGACAGAGAAAATGCAAATAAACGCATGACAAACAGGTGCAAGCCTTAAACAGGCTGACTCCTAGCACACAACAGCCCCCACCTTCTATCATGGAAAGTATCTGCAGGTAGAGGCTCTCCCTTCCCCAGGTCCTGCCACCCACATGGCAGCACTGCCCCTCTAACCATGGCTGTCAGACCACACCATCTCACATTGCATTGGTCAAGCACTTTGTGTGAAATTTAATCTAAGCAGCCAGGGAAATGAAACCTGGAAATGAATCACTTCTGTTTTCCTGATTGGCACGCCTGGTTGCCATAGTTCCAAGGGCTAAAATTGGACTATGGCTGTTCACATAAGGGAGAGGTGGGGTTTGTGAGCTGTACCTATGGTCCAGGTCAGGACTGGTACTGAAGCCAGTCTCTTCTATTTTCACCACTGGTGGGAACAGTTTCAAATCAGCTCAATGTGGGCAGGAGAGGCTGCTCTGGCCATAGAACACCTCTAATGTGTCAGCACTTCTCCTGGCCCTTTCAGGCTACAGCTGAAATCTCCACCTGAGGATGGTGTAAACAGGAGGAACAGAGGTAAGATTTATTCCCAAAGCCATTCAAAGGTGGGGAACTGCCTGCCTTCAAGGAGTACATAACGGCTGAGGAGGCTTGGGGCCATATGAGGCTACATCACAGACAGTCACTCAGGTATCTACTTACAGATAGATCAGAAAAAGCAAAGAGAAGAATTTGCCCAAGCTATTTGTGAAGTTTAATTCAGGGTGAGGTGCAATGCACAGCCCAGGCTGCTCAGGCGAGTCTCACCAGAGGATGTCACTTTGGCTGTGCCAGCCTTTAGCCCTGGGATAGACAGACTCAGCCAAGGGATGGATCCAAACACCCTCAGAGCAGGAGTGAGTGAATTGCTCCTGTGCTCCGACATCATCTTCGGTCATTTGCACCCGCCTTCCCAAAGAACCCAGCCGGGACACCCACACCCTGCTATGCTTCACCTCTGAGACCCCAGGAATGCCAAGCAGCTCCCTTTGCTACAGAGATGTTTTCTCTAAGCAAGCTATAAGCTTTGCATGAGTGTGCCATTTCCTAACACTCAGTTTATGCAAAGCAGATACTAATTATTGCGATAAGACCAGCTCCCAAGAGCTCCCAGAATTTAAGGGCCTTTTTTGAGGGATGTTTTTCAATTGTTCCACATTAGGATAGTCACCATACCTATCAGTATGGTGGTCAGTGGGAAGCCATCTCCATGAATCCACATGCTAAGTAAATAAAACACAAGATGGGAGCACATGCTTCCCCAAAGCCAATGTATCTGTCTCGCACCACTGAGAGTGGTGAAGCATTAAAGAGTAATGGGAACAGAGAGCAGTCTGCTAAATATTTTTGTTTCCACATGAAAAAATGTGCTGCTCTCCTAACCAGCCCTACCAGGGACAGGAAATGTGGCTGTCTGAACTGAAATGACTTTGGACTTACCCCAGCTGTTTCTTTGCCAAGGATCACCTGAGCCCTTTCCTGGCTCATGTTCAGCTGAAGCCAGACGGGGCACGTCTTGATGAGTTTGTCAAGGATGCTGATCCCTGGCAGTGGGAGGCAGTTTCGCAGGGCAACAGCCTGACAGAGATGTGTCTCTTTTCCCTCTTCACTTGTATCTCCAACAGGGCTGGAACAAAGAAAGGAAGTACCTGGTAAGCAGAACTGCAAAGAGAAATCTTGTAAGGAGTAAGGACTGTAAATGCAATCTCAGAGGAAGGCGCAGAGGCACTTAGAGGGGCATCAGACCACAGGCACCTCGCTATGATAGCGGGGAAAAAGGGTGCACAGGTCTCAACAGACAGATACACCCCATCCTAAGGACTATGGCCACATGCTGATGGTTCAGAGCACAGGTTGGCAGAGTGTTTTTGCTGAATTCTGTTGGTTTTGGCTTAGCTGTGAACATTGCCTAAGATACCCACAGATACAGGTAACAGACACACAGAGCTGGCCAGCCCTGCAGAGGGTTGAGCATGCCTGTCCCCTGGGTCCCATCCTCGAGCTGAAGGATCTGAACAATGTTTCATGGTTTCAAAGATAGTGATGTGGCAGAGAAAAGGGGCTGCAGAGCCACAGTGTTGGTCTGAGGTGGGCAGGGACCAGGAGCCTGGAGCTCACCCTGAGGCCAGACTGCTGTCAGCACCTCTCCAAACACACAGGAACTGAGATGGGCACCTGTGTGGTATCTCACCCCAATCCATGGCCGCTTAGATGGAGAATTCCAACAGAAGCCAGAGGCACCATCGCCTGTTCTTGAGTTCTGGCAGCTCCTGCCCCCAGCTCAGATAGTCTTCAAAGAGGCAGACTAAGATACCTCAGTTTAGGAATAACACTGAGCACTCCCCATCTCACTGACAAGTCTGTGCTGGTCCTGGTGGTCATAGAGGTGGCCACTCCTCCATCCCTGCACCCAGCGAGTCACCAGTGGCTGCTCATGTGGAGTGGGAAATACCCCACCTCCACTGTCACTCACAGGAGGAGAAGGAGAATGTGTAAGGATTCATCCAGCAGCAAGTTACCTCCTACAGAAGAGATATCTTTCCTAGTTCCCATATGCTGATTTGCAGCAGGAGAACAATTTCAGATGCAGCCCTGCAAACAGCCCTAGGCTGTTCAGCACAACTCAGCAGGTTCTGCAGGAGAGGATTCACAGGACACAGACATAATTAACCCCTTCCCTGTGCTGAGGGACAGGAATGAGAGGCACCACAGGAAATAAACGGAGAAACACCAGAGGGACCTTCAGGAAGGAGGAAATGAAGGCACACACTTGTTATTTTGGCCAGTCCTAAAGACATAATTGGAAGCTTCAGAAAGATTAATGGGGGATGATGAATGACAGGAGAGGGGCCATCATGTGGCATCACATGTAGCAATGCCCAAACACACCTTACATCTCAGGGTTATTCTCAGATGTACAAGGCAAGAACACTGCAGTTCTGCTGTTGAGAATATTAGTGATCTGGGACATGCTCTCCTTTAGATTCCTGTACTGATCAGAGAAACACAGAGCTAGTTCTCTATTTTTAGTCCCTGCAATCTAAGGCAGATTGGTATTAAATTCTGCCTTCTAGCTATAGTGCTGATTTGACAAAGTATTTATACATGTGTTTAGCACTGCAGGCAGTGGAAATACTTGTACTGAAAGGTCTGGTCACAAGAACTCTACTGGATAAGACCATAGATCATGGGGATACAGGTTTGTAATTCATCAGAGTAATTGATTTTACATGTAAAGAAAATATAGGAGAACATACACAAAATACGTTTCTCTGCACTAGTTTTCTGCTTAGGTGTCAGAACTGAGAAAAAGGGGACTCTTACTTTTGATTTGGTCTTATTTTGAATCTTATCCCTTTCCCTTTGATTTTTAAAGATACAGACTTAAAGTAGTACATTTCAAATAAGGTCAGTCTTAAACTCCTGAAAGCGAGTCTTTCCGAAAGCGAGTCCTTTCAAAAGCGATGCCGTGGAAAGTGACTTCAAGGTCCTGATCGATGGCAAGTTGAATCTGAGTCAGCGGTGCCCTGGCAGCCAAAAGGCCCATCCGTGTCCTGGAGACATCAGGCACAGCATCGCCAGCCGGTCGAGGGAGGGGATTGTCCCGCTCTGCTCTGCACTGGGGCGGCCTCACCTGGAATATTGTGTGCAGTTTGGGGCAACACAGCGTAGGAAAGACATTCAGCTATTAGTGAGTGTTCAAAGGAGGGCAAGGTAGATGGTGAAAGGCCTTGAGGGGAAGCCATATGAGGAGCACCTGAGGTCACCTGGTCTGTTCAGCCTGGAGAAGAGGAGACTGAGGGGAAGCCTCATTGCAGTTACAACTTCCTTGTGAGGGGAAGAGCAGGGGCAGGCACTGATCTCTGTGGTGAACAGTGACAGGACCCAACAGAATGGCCTGAATTTGTATCAGGGGAGGTTTAGCTTAGATGTTAGAAATATGTTCTTTACCCAGAGGGTGTTTGGGCACTGGAATAGGCTCCCCAGGTGAGTGGTCACAGCACCAAGCCTGCCAGAGTTCAAGAAGTGTTGGGATGATACTCTCAAGCACATGGTGTGATGCTTGGGGAGGGTCCTGTGCAGTGCCAGGAGTTGGACTCAATCCTTGTGGGTCCCCTCCAACTCAGCATATTCTGTGATTCTGTGAAGTGCCAGATTTTATAAAAATAGTTTTTCAAACCCCCAAAGCAACAGAGATTTCATTTTTAGTGTGGGTTTTTTTTTTCTTTTGCAACCCTTCAGAGACAGCTTTCTTAAAAAGTACAGGTGCTTCTGCAATCCTAGAAGTAGAGTTAGGCTATTAGTCCGCAGAATCTTTATTTTAATCAATCCATTTTCAAGATCATAGCCAAGACAATAAGAATGAGAGAACTGTACTTAGGGGGGGAAAAAAAGCAAATCAAATAGAAATAAGTGAAACTCTCTCTTTACTTTTGATAAAAGCCCAGCTTGTCATGTAGGTGAGAAAATTTCTTTCAGATGTAACAGCATACAATTTTACTTGGTATCATCTGAACATATAGAGTCAAACAATAGAAGACAGCTTCTGGAAGATAACTTGACTCATTTCTTGGTTTTTTTCACAGAAGAAACAACAACCAAAAAAAAAGCCTAGTAACCATGTGAAAGGAAAACACGTGTTGGATGGCAACATTCATACTCAGTAATGGGAAAAAAGTAATGAGTTGAAGGAAAATAAAGGTGAGTTATGATGAAATATTCCATAAGACAGTTAGCAAAAGCTACTCCCCTAATTAGTCACATAGATATTAACCTGATTTTGCCAATGGTGTGTGAAACTTAGATCAAAAGATGGCCAATGTCTTGTGGTGGCACCAGAACACACTGCAATAGCTCCAGTGATGTTGAATTTTGTTAGCCATCAATTATGTAAGGTGAAAAATGCTGGCAAAGCACTGATGCTCAGGATTCCCATTGCCTGGAGGGAAACAAGGGTTATCAACAAAGGCAGGAAAATAATACAAGCCAGCTTAGACGTGGTGAGCACCACACACTCAGTGACCCTGGCACAGTGTTCCTTCCCCACAGGGAAACCCAGGCTTGATGCAGGCATCCAGCCCTCTGCTCCCTCCCACAGGCACATCATCCAGACAGAGTCCTGTTCACAGTAGCAACGTGGGTTTGGAAACCAGAACAGACTGGTGAATAAAAATAACAGAATTGACCTTCCAACACATGTGGCTGCATGTAGAACTCACTGTCTAATTTTGGAGAATGGATTAAAAAGTAGAAAATAATTCCAAACTCAGTCATAAGATGAAAAAGGAAGGACCTGAAAGTATTTGCCTTAATGGAAAATCTCATTATTTGAGTGTATGGATTCTTTCAGTACAGATAATTTAAGGCAGTGAATAAGGATTTTTTTTTTTTTTGGCAGAACGGAAATCCAGCATTTTGGAGGCCCTCAGAGATGAGGTACCCTTCTCTCAAAAGCAGCCCAGCCTGGAACAAACTAAGCAGGTTCTCCTACCTGCAAAGAGGGAGGAAAGCACAGCTCAGTGAAAGGGGAGACTGGTAAAATGAAAGGCAAGAAGAGTCATTAATGGGGTCATCTGGAAACAGAGGAATGTTTGGCTAGACTCTTCCTGTCAGTGAGTTATAACAAATGATGGATAAATTCCCAAGAGAAGAGGAGGGGGATTGCATTGCCCAAATCTCTTAAAAATGCCGTGTTTAGAGCAGTAGCAAACACTTTATTGAGTCAAATCTGTGCTGGCTAAGATGTGAGAGCGACTGACCTAAGAGACCTTTTCCAGCTGTAATGCTGTGACCCATGACACACCAACTGACGCAGTTATGGCACCGATGCTTGACTTCTGTCCTGGGCACAGCTGTCACAAGGATTCTGCTGCTGGGCTGTGGGAGCGCTTAATCCAGCAATTTAATCTGGCTCTGCAGTAGCTCTGCGGCTGCACAGAGTGGAGGGAGCCCAGGCAGCCCCTGGGTTCTTGCTGTGGAGCCAGTTGGAGGGATTTGCAGGGCCACCACAGTGACCAGACAGCTTTTCCTGTTTTGCTCACTCAGAAGTCACACATCAGGTGATTTCTAAGCGCAAGGTTTTCAGAAATAAGATGTAATTCTCTCCTTCTCTCATAGTCCTGCAAAACCCTTTGGCTGACAGAGGCAGGTGCTCATTTTGCTGAGTGTGATGTGAAGCTGAAAAGCTGGCCCTAAAGCCTCCTGCTTTTCTTTGATTTTATTGAGTTCTTACTCCAAAGTACCTTTAAATCTTGCAGCAGCTCTGCTAAATTGGACTCAGCTGGGATGCAGGGAGCTGTGTGCTGCATACTGACTGGCAGCACAGGCTAATTAATTGCACAGTGATTACATCCACACACCTGCCCCAGGCTGGCAGAAGGTATCAGGTTGCTTGTTGGAGACAATAATAATGACAGTGGTGATTGGAATTATTGCACAGTGACTGTACGCTGAACTAATGACACCACCATGACTCATTGCTTTAGAAACAAAGAGCCACACTTGGCAGTTGAATATTCCCAAAAATCATCAGAACACCAAGGTGAAATAATCCACTGAATTTCATGCAGGTGCAGGCCTGGGCATATCTTTGCAAGGGATTTCAGAAATATTGCCACAAACCTGATGACACTAAGGGCTTCCTGACTGGACTATATGGGGCTGGTCACTGAATTTCCCTGGGGCAGCAGAGACACACAGAAATGGTGTGGAACAGCAGTAGAGACTGCCAGATAAACTCTTCACTCATGAACATTTTCAGCTTCTGCCTGTCACCAGAACTGCTCTTAGAAGAGACATAAGGTGTTATTAAATCTAAATCTTAAATCAGAAAACCAAATGCTCTGTAGTGCACTGATAAGAAATGATTGAGTGCCTTAGCATTGTTTAAATAGATTTAAGAATTAGGTGCTAGGTTTTTATTATTATATTTTATTGCTTTTACATATCCCTCTGAAAATTTGAAGATATTAAGAGACAGCAAGAACAAGAGTTTGCTGTGCCATCCTCAAGGAAAGAGATACAACGGTATATTTGCATTTACAGAAAAGCAGGAACCACAGTAGGTCTTAAAATGTGTTTCAGCTGGCTTGCTACTGCGGGAGAAAGATGCACAAGTGGCCATAAACTCCATGTGTCAGGTCACAGGGACACCTTTAGCACCAAAGCCACCTGGTACTCAAGGGATACCATCTGGGACCAGCCAGCTTGTCTCTGAAGCTCACACATGGAAACCCAAGCACAGCAAAACACATTACAAGGAGCACCTCCAGCAGGAGGAAAAGATAGGAACTCCTGAAGTCAACACACCAGTCCTGGTGGAAGTGTGTAAACAGAGCAGGTAATTTCTGTCCTTAAAAGAGAGAGTTGGGAGCATGAGGCTTAATGGAGATGGGTTAGATGGCAGTGGTGAGATTAAAAGACTGACAGAAACCTCACAGCTGTTTTACATCCTCTGTCACAACCAATCCAGTGGAACTCAATTGAGGGCTCTGTGCCACTGGTATTAAATCTGTGTCCGTTTTTTCTGTAGTCACGTCCTTTCCTTATTATAGAACAATCAGAGTTATGTGAGCAGCACCTAAAATACAGCAAGGTTCCACCCATTAGAGCCTTGAGACATACACAGCCAACTATATTTTCTTTGGTTTGCTATCGCTTCTTATTAGACAGGTGTTGAGGAATACATTTAATGCAGGTAGTTTGGTGTGCAAGCTGCACAGACTCATTAAAAATCCTTGCTCAGATGTGAATTCATGTGCTGTTACTTTCAATTCACTGTGAGGGAAGTTATGCAGTGCCACATCTAGAGGACATCAAGCTTCATTTTGTTTCTGTCTTGGAAAGTGGTCATATCTTGATGCCATCTTCTTAGTCTCATAAACGAGCCTGTCTCTGATCACTTCCTCAGCTCAGATCAAATTAATCCAAGATGGAGGAGAACGATTAATTTACTCCCTGGACCTGGCTTGGGTCACCTTGCTGATTCTCATTTCTTTCTTCCAACAAGCAGTGAAAGTGAGACCCTACACCCAACCTAGCTACACAGAGAGCTCCATTATCTTTAAACTTCTGGAGTAATTTCATCATAAAACAGAGTATTAGGAAGATGAGAAAAGAGCAAAGTGACATATTGAAAAACACATAGCACAACAAGTAACTATGACTGCTAAATATAAGCCCTGACTTGCAGGAAATTCAGGATATAATGAATGATTTTTCATAAGAGAGTGAAGAGATCTGACAAAAATCAAACCAACAAACAGAAATAAAATAACCAGCCATGAAACCCCCAAAATGTAGGAAGAGAAGTTCTTGGGACCTTCAGGGATCACACTCAGCTAAATGTCACCCTCTAGCCAGAAATAAACAAGTTTCTTGTTATGATGGACAAAAAGAAAGAGAAAAGATGTAGTGTTTTAAGTAAGCCATGGGAGCTTCCTTCATTGTAAGGTTCTCGGATATACTGAAAAATTGGATCATGAACGTGATGTGACAGGCTTGATGTGTCCCATGAGGCAGGCTTGACTGTTCAGGAGTCCTTTCAGCCTTGTAGAATGCTTGTGCTACTGGTCCACCTTGGTGACAAGCTCATAGCTCAGGAAGTTGTGCTTCTCAAGCTGTGGTCTGCGGAAAGCCTGTGGTTGGCAGAGCACTTCCTGCTACTCACTGGTCCCCGTGTTCCTACTCTACTTAAATGTCCACCCTTCAACCGTTGGGGTTTTGGACTTCAGTTGATGCTCTGTGTGTCCAGGCCTTTTGGCTCAGCCAGAAAGGATCATGCGTAATAGTCAAGGCAGCAGCTGTTCCAGCTGCCAGAAAGTCAAACAAAGCAAGGGTCTCCTAAATACCTGACACCTCATTGCTCAGCAAAACTCTGCTTCCCACCTACTCCACTTTCTGTTATAGGCACCCTCAATTTCAGCAGTGAGGTTTTGCACCCTGCCATTGAAGTCTCACCCCTATAAGATTTTCTGTACCTGCCAAGGATTTCCAAATGCCTGCTTCTGTGAGGGCTAGCGGGGGTTTGCACACACAGACTGCAGACATCCAACTCTTCCCAGCTGCACCTTGACTGCAATGTTCACATGTGTTTGCCAAAGTGGAGCAAGTCATCACCCTGCCAGGGAGCTCTGGTAGTGGCACAAAGGAATCAGATGAGGACCAGCTCACCTATTGTTGAATCATTCACCAGTTCACCAAGCCTTCACTGCTCTGGTTATATAAACCAACAGAGGAAATTACAAAAATGAACGAGTGCTATTATACTTCTGGGGCAGAAAGGTGTCACAGCCACTTGTGCAGGTGGGAGAACAATAATTCACGTGTCGATTTATTAAGTAACGAGTGGTCACAGAGTTTTCTGCTCACATATGACACCAGGTTGCCGTCTTTTCCACTACAGAGGTCACCTTCAAGGTC
Source organism: Sakesphorus luctuosus (assembly GCA_013396695.1). NCBI lineage: Eukaryota > Metazoa > Chordata > Aves > Passeriformes > Thamnophilidae > Sakesphorus > Sakesphorus luctuosus. The sequence goes on from VWZD01009605.1 coordinate 350,800, forward strand.
TGATGGATGGTACCACACTGGAGGAACTGTGTGAACTTGTACTGTTGCCTGCAGAGCATAGAAAGGATAGCTGAGCTAGCTTGAAGGACCTTAGCATCAGACTCTGTGCAAACCCATGGAGCAAACTGGCAAAATAATTGAGCTTGTGCTAAGCTCTAGTGCCCTGCCATCACCAGGTTTAAAACTAACAGAAGTGTTTTTCCTCATTACTACCATCATACAGGCAAAGGGCATGACTGCAGCTTATCTGCATTTGAACTGAGAAGAGTCTTGCCTCCACTCAAAGGTCAGGAGTTGGGTCAGTTCTGTAGAACCTTGCTGGATGTTGTGAGGGATATGTAACCATTGTCACTCATCAGAACATAAACCTGGTGTTTAAAACCAGTGGTGGTTCTCTAATGGCAGGAGCAGCAGTGCCAAGACTCTCAGGAGAACAGGAGCTTGCAGTGCTTGCAGTGCTTCTCCATAAACCCTCAAACTGTTCTTCCCCCTAAATCAGTCAAGCTTGGTTGTAAGTGCCTACAGAGAAGCAGCAGCAATACTCCTGTCAGAGCCTCTTGTCTGACCTTGTCAACAACCTTTCAGCAAAAGAGTGTTCTCAAGGAGCAGGGAGGTGCAACTAAGTGTTTATTAAGTTGCTAGCTTCTCTGACTTTCATTAGATCTGTCCCTCCATTTAAATACACAAAGGTGTGTATACTGTAAAGACCTGCATATGCATAAAACCTTGAATACAAGATAATTCACATTACTAATAGTTCCCAGGTCAGCTCTACTGCCAAACCAACCTTCTCACTCTCACACAGCCATGACACAGACAGAAAAAAGACAAAGAACAAACATCAAAAAATTCCCTGAAGGAAGACTCTTTCTTTCAAAGACCTCCCTTTTTTTCTTCAGTCTAGCTGTTTGCTGCATTCATTAAGACCAACGGACTATGCTGCCTGTGGCCCCACACTGGACTGGGGCTACTATATCCTGTTGGTGTAAAATGTCTTGGCTGGTATTCACCTCACAAAGGATACTGCTGTCTTTATGTAACCTTGCACATACATATTTTGCATTCAAAAATTTGTCTTACAGATATCAACTATCTTTTTCTTTTTAGTCAGTCAAAACATACTTTTGCAAGTCAAAACCGCTTTGCCGGTTTTACTAGCTCTACTCCCTTACTAACAACAGACAGCTAATGATAAATCAGTCTCCTACATACTCATTATCAGAGATTCTCAGGTCATTTGTCCTTTGTCTATTTCAAACCCAAATTATTCTCTTAGGAATTTCAATGTGGATGGTTTATACTGCTGCAAGGCCCAGTCCAAAGCAGGGAGCTGCTGGAATACCAGACTAGCCAGGGCTTAAGGGGCAAGAGGAAGGACATTTTGCTGATCAAAAAGCTACAAACATGTTTGCTGGATAATTCTACTCCAGCTTCACTGGAGAGGCTTCTGCAGTGCAGGAACCAGAAGCAAATGCTTCAAAGAGGAGAACCAACTTTCTAGGCTGTAAGATCATAAGGAAGCTCCAGACCTCCCTTGCCCTCCTGTGTCAATGCTCTAGAGGGGCACAGCCAAGCCACCAAGACAGATGGGCTTATTCTCTGCATTCCAAAAACCCCTGAAGTGCTGGAAGCCCAAAGCACCCCCCAGTTTGACAGCAGGGCCAGGGCTATGGACAGAGGTTTTGCCCTTTCCTGTCTCATCTGGACAGGAAGAAAGACAGGAATGGAAACTCAGGGAATGCTTTTCTACATTGTACTCACTTAACAAAGACGGGAAAGGGAAACGGAAAATAAAGGGGAGGGACAAATTTCCAATTCAAACTTCATTAAGAATAGACTGTGGTTTTGCTTGAATAAAGCAATTCTGTTTCAAACCCTATATATCAAAAATTATTTGAATCTGCATGATGTATTAGAGCCAAAATCCTGGGCAAAATACTAAGAGAAACATCAGACTAATTACAAAAATTACGGCTTGCTTATCCTGTGAGGGAATTGTGTGCAGACATATGAGACACACCAGACATGAGGGACTAACCACACACACTTGCATAAAGCTCAGTAGTCTTCCTCCCTGCTAAGAAATACCTGCAAACTCTTATATCAGTCCTGATTTGCAACCAGAAATGGCCATTTTGCCAAGGGAAATAAATCCACTGGACTTTGATTCTGCAATATCTGAAGGAGCAGCATGCAGGCTTTCTGAGGTCCCATCTCTCATAAAGCACCTTGCAAAGGGGCTTCAAAACCAGCCATTCACTCACTGATCTGCACTCTTGCTCACACACAAATACTGATATTTTGGGTAAAATTTCCTTCCATTGTCAGTATGAATGGATTTCAATGTGCAGTGCTCTTAGTAAAAATATAAATATCCAAATTTGTAAACTTGCTCTTTGTCATCCTAAAGCCTTACTCCACCAATTTCATATTCCTCATATTGGACTTTGATTAGGCATTGGAGAAACGTGTTTATTTCTTGCTTTATGGTCTGATAGAATCCGTGCCTGTATTCACACTGGGGCAAGGTTAGAGGTCTGCCTTTCAGAGGGAAAGAGAGGAAAAAGAAAAGGCCTTGTTAGGGTATTTCAAGGATATGGAAAGGTGGTGAAAGGGCACGGTCCCCCATCACCTCACCACCTTCTAGTGGGGAATACCTCTAGAATACTTAGAAACACATAGAAACTATAACACCTCGAACACCTCTCAGGGCGAATGACCTGTCCTGTGGGTGGCCATGGCCCTCATCATCCTGTGCTGGTGGAACAGCCTGGGGCCAAAGGTCTTGTTAGTGAAGCAGTGTCAGAATCTGCTAAAATGTCCCTGTGGTGACTGGTAGCTCAGCATATGGCTGCAAAACATGCCAAGCAGCAAGGCAAACCTGTCAGCTCCCACTGACCCCACTAAACCATTGCTGGGACCTCAAGGTTGTCCATTTAAATGTGTTTATGGTCACCTGGTCACGGGGGCTACTATGTAAGTAAGTCATGAGCCAAAGGCTATGAGTGCATAGCAGTTTAGACAAACCATAACATTGTTGCCTTGGTTGTGTCCTCCCCAGAACATCAGTGCTGCACCCACCCTCACCTCCAGGCTGCTATTGCTTGTCCAATGCTGGGGAGCTCCAACTCAGGGAGCCAGAGGGTGGAAGAAGGTTTGTGCTGGACACAGTTCTCTGGCCTGGCTCCCTGTTCAGCTTAGTGAAGCATGAACAAATGTGAGGCTTGGATTCAGCCCATTGGCACCAATCACCCTGAATTACTCCCTGGAGCTGCTACTTTTCCAGTAAGAGCAGAGATCCTCATGGGTGCCTAGGCTTGTAAATGGGACACAACAAAAAGTTAGGCAGGGAAAGTCCAGGCTAGATCTAGATAGCTAGCTCTAAATAGTAAAAGCAGATAGCAGAATGCCAGGCCAAGGGACTAACCCAACCATTTACCCCTATCTCAGGCTGTCTCTCACAGTGCGCCTTCTGCAGTCTCTGCTGGTTTCCCAGTGAAGAGGACCCATTTCTGCTGGGAGAGTATCAGTTGCTTTCCCTTTTGGTTGGAAATGTTACCAATTAGATCAAGTCTAAAACTATTTAATTTCTAATACTAAGAAAGGATTAGAATGGCAGTTCAGTACAGAATTACACCAAAATGTTCTGCGTTACATATTTACCCTTTGGACAGAAAGGAAAGTTGTCAAAAGCCAAGCTCTTTCATGTCTGCTGATTCAGCAGGATAAGCTCTGAGTTTTCCCTGGTTTCTGCTTTTGTGGGGGATATCAGGACTGAAAAATTCCTTGAAGAAAACTCAAGGGGGTAAAAAAGGAAAGAGAGAAGAGAAAAATTCTTGGCAGGCAAGATGAAAGGTTGGGCCAGGTCCCAGGCTGTCATTTAGCCAAATATGTGGGACCAGCTTCTTTTGCCCAGAAGTCTGCTAGCAATTTGCAGAACAGTGATTCAGGTAGCCAGCAGTGCTGTCAGTCTCCAGAATCTGCTATTTGTTGGTCTCTTTGTTTCCTTGGTGAATTTTTCCAAGGAGCAGAAAATTTAATGCAGTTCACAAGGGGCTGCAGCTGCTTTCTGTTCTGCCCAACAGCTGCTTTTATAAGACACAGGTTTCAAAAGACTGGATTTCTTCAGAGGGCCATGGAAGGGATGTACATGAGCTGTGTGGAATCCCTATATTTGGCAAAGTTTTTCCAGCATCCAGAAGGTTGTCTCTATTCAGCTGGTTTCTACAAAACATTTGAAATTCCTCAACAATAGATTAGCCTTGCAAAAGCAAAGAGAAAGTACTAATTAACAGGGTCAGGAGATAATTTCAAGTAGTAAGACAGGTCTTTCAACACCACCAGGAGCAGTGCTGATACACAGACCGCAAAAAATCACCTAGAGCAAATACTAGCAGCCCTAGTCCTTGCAGAACTTTTATCAGAGCCCGAATTCCAGCTCTGGAATTTCAGAGAACAACTCTCAGGGGAGTTTTGTGCTTCTCAACCAGGGAACTGGAGGATACTGCAGAGAGGGCAGTCCCCTGGCCCCACTTCCATACCTGCCCGACACTGCACTTTTGCTTCAGCTGTAGAGGCTGTGTAAACACTAAGGAAGCTGGTCCAGCTCCATAATCCAGCAGGAAACTCATGCACCAAAAAGAAAAGCCTTTCTGAGAAGTGGATCCTGTTCCTAGCATCATCCCAAACTGAAGGGATGCTCTGGAGCAAGCCCATGGTTCCACTGCTTAACAAACAACCAGGGGACGGGGCTACAAAAGTAAGTGACTATAATAAAAACCCCTCTGTGGGTTTGTGCCTCAGTTTCCCTTCCTATAATGACAGGAGAAGATACGTGCCTTCAGCTGGCTGTTGGGAGGTTTAATATCCATGAAACACCCAGAGATCCTTTCATACATACAAGGACTTCATAGTAATTACACAAGGTGATTATAACTAGTGAAAACACTTTATCCCTTTTAAAGGTACCAGTAATGCAGAAAGCAGAAATCCTTTACTCAGATATGTTTAGAAAAAAGCTTATAGAAAGGCTGAGATAGGCATAGGCATGTGTATATTAATCTATTTGAAAAGAGCTGCATTCCATAGCACTCCCTGGCTCGCATGCATCTAAGAGAGTATCTATTTAGGAAAATGTGACTAGCATAACCAGCTATGCAATGCTCACATCTGCTAATCCTTTGCTGCTCAAGTAATCATCATCCCTTGCAAAAAGATTTATACTATTTTGGGTGTGGGAGAAGAGGAGCTAAGCACTTCAAAACTCTTGCAACTGATTATCTGGAGGGAAGCACTGCCTTAATGTTCCCACTCCAGCAGTGATCTCATTTCTGGAGGTAGGTAGAATTACTTCAGATAGCTCAGGTATTGGACAGTGGAAAGGATTGCAGCTACAATATTTAATATATTAAGTGACACTTGTAGTCCTATGCTATTTGCACAGGTTAAACAGCACTACTTCCTCGACCACAGCTATTTTGCAGCGCTGTGTTATCAGGTTCACAGAAACACCACCCCACCACCAAACTTCACAGTTAAAAGACAAGAGGCTGAAAGCTTGCCTTTACTTCTTTGAGATATAAGCACCTGACAACCTGGGATGGATTCTGAACTCAGGCAGCTCTAATTCCAGAGAGTTACTTCAGACTGGCATCAGTGCATGGCTCCAACTAAGCCGTGTGCATCTGTATGTTTTAGGTATTCCCCCTGTTGGAGGAGAGGATGAGCATGGCACTTGTGTTCCTGCACTGTAATGGATGCCAAAGGGAGTGCTGGAGGAAGAGTGGGGTGCCAAGGGTCTTGGCAGAAAAGACAGCATGCACACAAGCAACCTGGTGTAACAGCCCATGCTCCTCTACAGCAGATGGGGTGCAACCACTGCACAAGGACAACTCTTTCTTACCCTGTGTATCACAGGCAGTCCTCTTTGGCAGAGAACCATAGAAATGGTTTGACAGACATGTTTTAACCCCTGCAGACACTGTGCAGGTTACTTGGTAGAGTTCTCATGGATGCCTGCCTGCCTGTTCAGCTGTCTTCTCCTTGCTGCTTCTCTTTGTGCAGCCAGATCAATGCCAGAGCCCAGCACCCTTACATCTCCCACTTTCTGGTATAGATGTGTCCCACCTCTGTAACAATGAATTTCAGAGTACTCCCCTGCTGGCTGGCTCTCCTGGAATTGCTGTGCACCCTTGTTCAAGTGGTGTGCCTTCAGGACAGGACTCAGTCAGGTATGTCCCCCTCAGGCATTTCACTCTTCAAATTCATGGGCAGCCCCCATTGATTTCACCCCACAAGCGCCGTACTATGTCCCCTGTGGCCCATGGCTAGTACTTCTAGTAAACTGACTTAGCTTTGAACATGTTCTACAGCTCAGAGAAATTAGTCAGAAACCCAGGACATGCCCACTGGGACATGCCCACTGGGGCATTGCTTCCTCTCATTCAGTAAACTCTGGAGAAGAAAACACCTTCACTAAATCTCTTATGTACCACCTGTGCCCAAATTTAAAGGAAGACTTTTTCTCATACAGGCAGACAGGCAGGAATTATTTTAGAATATTAATGTTTGAAGGTGTGTAATGATCAGCAAATATTAACACTGGCAAAACCCCCACCTGAACACATACACTCCCTCCCTCCCTCATCTTAAAGGTTTTAGAAATGTAACTGGCAAAACAAAAGATTGGAGAATTTTGATCTCATCCTCAAAGTAAACATGCCATAAGGGCTATTTCTCACAAAATACATGTGACTAGTAGAATTTCTGCTGTAGATCTTGCAACCTTGAGAAACTGATGTATGTACCCTCCCTGAATAGAATGGTGACTTTCAAGCCATTCTCCTATTAACATCAGAATTATCTTGCCTTTGACATCTTAAAAACTCTTAACATATTTTAGTTAACAAATTCTTACATTGCACTGGTGACTGTAGTGCTGATACTAAGCTATTATTCGTTCTGTGATAACTGTGGTACATGAAGCACAAGACCAAGAAGCATGAGGCCTTGATTTTTGAAAATAAGCACCATTTACTTGGGGGTCTACTTATCTTTGTTGCCATTCCCTACCCTAAGGATAAGGGTATGTTCACAGCTGGACAGGGCCCTTACCTCCCTCATTTCAAACCGACCCAATAATGCAACATGTGGGTGTGGCAAATGGATGTGGCTGCAGCATCCTTGAGGAGAAACTCATCCACAACCCAACTGCCTTGGGAGCCAGCTCCAGTGTGAAATGGCAGCCAGCCAAAACCTCATGGTTGAAAAAAGGGGAGAAGGAGAAGAGAGGTGCATTTTGTACTTGCTTACCAGAAAAGAAACTCTGTAGGGACCTGAAAGAGATCACAGGAGCTCCTTGGAGGTTGCATATGTGGGGGTGAATGAACAGATTGAACTAAATACAGCTGAGGGATTTTGTCTAGATCCTACCTGGCTCTAGATGAGGATTTACTCTGGAAATTTCACTTCAGTTACTCATGCTGAAATTCCTGCCCAACACCACAGAAAAAAGTTAATCTCAAAATCAGGATTAGGAAGTAATCTAGGACACAGACTGAATTGCAGACCACTGCAGACCAGTGCCTGTTCTGAGATCCAAGAATTGCAACTTAATTGCCCTTCTAGCACGACTGCATTAACTGCTTCCACTGGTTCTTGTAGGCCTTCTTAACCTGCTCTTCTGCAATGAAACGATGTTTCTTTTCATTCCAGTTTTCTCAGTTTTGATCTGCCACTATTCAGAAAGAGAAATCTGAGATCTTTTTTGGTAGTATGAATACTTTAAAACTACAGAATATTATGCTTTTCTTTTTTTTCTCTTTTTTAAATGATTTTTATCTAATGCTCAAACATCTCAGGTTTGTAACATTCTTCAGGAGTCCCTTCCACATAAGGCCCAGATAAGCCCAATGATCTAGTTGCTGCTCTGAACAGCAGGGCTGCCAAGACCAGGTTCATCCCAGCGCATCACACACCTTGTGACTGTAGGACCACGCTGGACTGATGACAGCACATCAAGAGGCATTATAACCTTTACTCAGCCTTCTGGAGAACATGTACTGTCCTTTCCCCTAATTCGTTCCAATTATAAATCTAATTAGAAAGAATATAATGACTTTTTAAATATATAAATTCATTGTCATTAATTTGTAATTCCTCAGAAAGGGCAACTTAAACAATCACAAACATACAGACACTCTCCTCCACACAAGGGGAGTGCCTTTGTGATACAGTTGGGAAAGTGTGATAGACTTCTGGGACACCAAGGGTTTTTGATGACCATATCTACCCTCTACTCACAGATCCATCTACCCTAGAATTTGATCAGTCATTACAAACAGCTGCCTTTTCTTTCTACTCCCAAATGCAAAAAATGTTCTCCCTTTAAAATGATGAAAGCTAAAGATCTGTGATGAATCATATTTTGTTCAAGTTTAACTGAGGCACTGTGGTTTCTGTGCTCCCTACCAATCAAACCAGACAATCATTTAAAATTCTGGTATGGCATCTTGCTGCTTGGGTTTTTTTAGCCAACTTAATGGATTTGGTTTAGGTATTGGCTTTTATGTCTATCTTTCAGGTAATTTTAGGGATTCTTCTGGATCTCACAATCCTATATTGTTGATCTCAGAAAAGCCACCTATATTTACTGATGGTTAAGTTAAAATATAGTCCTACTAGCAATTGGGAAAATGCCATAAAACAGATAAACTCTGAGGTATCTGGACTATGCATGTGTGGTTTGATAAGGGATGGAGCCAGCCCAAATTTGAGCCAAGCAACCCTCACAGTTACTCTCCAGAACACAGAATTCGATGTATACCTGTACATACAGAGCAAGAGAGATGGACACAACATATGTGTACATTTTTCAGCTTGTGTTGCCTCTAGGTGGGAAAGTCAACAATACAAACCAGCACGCAGCCATTTAGGACAGGAAGTAAAAAACTATATTTAGCTGAAACCATAGTAGAAAGTAAATGATCAGAATAGTGCTTGCATTTGTGGCCCTGTTCCTGTGAAGACTGGTATGAGACTGTCTGCAGTGATGAGAAGTTTGTACTCAGGGGCAGTATTCCCAGTGTGGTCTGTCTGCTAGCACAACATGGGACAGTTGCCTCCTGTGCTACCACAAGTACCACAGCACAAGGTCTCCAAGATCCGCTAAGCTTGGCAAGTACTCACTTAATGGAAGCGCTGGAAAGATCGTGTAACAAGTCAGTGTGGTTTCAAACATGCTTTTCTGTTAAATGAATTTCAGGAGATTTTTTTCTCCTCTCTGGACATAGCAAATTCGGGTAGCTTTGGAAAGCACCTCCTTCTTTGTATCTTTACAGTAATATGCTGACCTTGGTGCAACGCATCTTCAGCACAAACATTTCCTTCTTGAGAAGCACCATCCTCCCTGACTGGAAAGTGTTTCATTGCTTGACAGATAGCAGGTATATGATAACCTCGATTTGTTTCCATGCCTGAACTGTCCCTTCCCCACCTAAACGCCACATCTCATATGTTCTAGGTCTAGATTTTTTTTGAGCAGTACTTTGCATTGGTTCTGAGACTTCCTGAGTCCCTCAGGATTTGTTCCCCTGATTCAAATAAGCTTAGATTAAGCCCTTTACAAAGGAAGGGTTTTGAGGAGTTTTTAAGAATTGTTTTCTTGGTTCAAACCTCTAAATGTTGGCATCAGACTTATTTACTGCACTTGATAATAAAGATTTTGTGTCCAAAAAGTATCTAAAAGCTCCCATTCCAGAAGAAGTCATGGGTTTGACAGAATGTTTGATAGGATCTCCACTCTGCTTTACACAGGAGATGAGACTAGACAGTCAAAACAGTCCCTTTCAAAACTAAAATCTGTGAATCTATCAGAGTTTTTCAGATTACAGATTCCTCCAATGCTTGACCTCTTGATGTCTAAATTCATCACACAAAATCTGTGAACTGTGATGGTGGGGTTTGTGCCAAAAATATGTCACCAAAGCGATCCACAATCATTGCTTCCTTAGGTAATGTGGTGTGCCAGAAATTAGAACCACTGTAACCCATCCCAACTACCTGAAACAGCCACTATCTCAAAGGACTATCAATATTTGCACATAACCTCTGTCTCAGTTCCTTTCTGTTCTACTCATCATCTCCCCCATACATTTGCCAGATGTTGGAGTGAAGGCATATGGCTTTTCATGAAAACATGGTCACCATGGTCAAGCAGCTCACATTTCTCCAGATGTTTTGTGATCTCACCACTTATTAATGTTCCTCAGAGTTAGCCTGACTCTAGGTCAGAATTACTGGTTAAATTTCCCCGTTTCTCTCCCAACCCATTTTGGAACACTTTGATTAGACTGGTTTCTATTCAGTCCCTAGCTACACTTCTCCCTCATTCCTCTCTGAGTAGCTACTGATTCTGGAGGCAGATTTCTCCCCAGTGTCTTTCTGCCTTTTCACAGGTACAAATCAGCAAAACCTCCTTATGGATTTGCTACAAGCAGAATTGACCCTTCAGTCATTACCAGGAACGGATATATGAATACTTCTCAAGTTGCTGGTGTACTTCTATAATTTGTATTACCACAGTTTCTGTGCACAAGAAAGATTTCTCTTTAACTAACAACCTGAAGATTATGGTGAACTGAGGTGCCATCTCAGCAATTGCTCATGCAATTTTTTGTGCACGGAATTTTAAAATCGGGTCCAGATATTCCATCGGCTGCTTGCCCTATGTTACCGCATCTTTTGAAAGCTACCAACTTTATCACAAATATTTTGTGAAATTGGCACCTAATTAACCGTGACAGGAAATTAGCTAAACACTATCTAGAAATGTTTCTAATTGTGTAATGTAGTGGAGGTCACTAGGTATGCATGCTGAAGTGTCATTTTGAGGATCTTCACCGATATTATAACATGTAAACGGAGAGAGTTGAAACGGCTTTTAATATACCCAACTTCTTTTTTATGGATGGGAGATAGATTGTGAATAAAGACAATCAGTTAATGAAACAAAAGATCATTCTGTTAAATTATTCAGATGCTCAAAAATTTAAGAAGAATGCAGGCAGCATTACCACTGATGCTTCAATATTCCTCCAGCTACTTGATTTACAGGCCAAATCTAAGGTCTATGGCTTGTTTACTTTCTCCTGCAGCTTCAGATTGAAAGCAAACCTTTGCAAACCTGTGGCTGCTTTCAGATGAGCTGAGAAAATTATAAACAGAATATATCTTTCAGTTTATAATACTTAACATCTTAACTATCACAAATGCATGGAATATCTGCAAAGGGCAAATTCTCTGGTTTACCACGTACTAAGTTCCTGTTGCCAGTCTACAGGGATTGAATGCTTACATTTTTTCCTCAGTGTTTAACATCACATGGAACTGAGGAATTCCACCTTGAAGGAGGAGTGGCATTGTCTCACCTCATGCAAACAACTGAACAAGGCAAAGGTGGTGACAACTGTAATGTAGGGTTCTCCCTCCATCCCCCGCGCTCCACGTGGCTATTTGGGAACAGTGCTAAGGCGAAACCATTGCACAGTAGCCTGGCAGCAGCAATTTTACCTCCCTTTTGACTGAATGTGCTCCAAGTCTGGCAGCATCCTGAGTGACTGAAAATGCAAGTATCCCATATCTATCCACCCATACAGCCTCTTCTACTGGACCCATCACAGACATATCTGGGAGCTTTTATTCATGGGAAACAGGCTGTCTAACTGTGTCAAACAGGTAAGAAAAAGTCTTAATATCTGCTATTATTATATTTTAACAAGGAGGGGGTGACCAAAAGTTTCAGGTACAATGTAATTTTCCTTTGATTGTTTACAATAGGAAACAGAAATGCTTGGCTTCAGCTCAGGCTTTATGATAGAACCAAGCCTTGGGAGGACTCCAGCCTTATCCTGGAATCCCAGGAGCTAGCTAAATGTTGCCCCAGTCAAAACCCATTTTCCCTCCCGCTGTGTTTTCTTGGGGCTTGGTCCTGCAAGGTGCAGTGTTTGTTGGCCAGGAGCAAGGAAAACCCATAGTCTTTTCCTGACAGAAATTGCACTTGAGGTCTCCTGGGAATCTGTGGACAGGGTTTGTGCATATCTTAGCATGTAGGAGCTGGAGTGACCATCAGCTCCTAGGGATGAGCTCTTCTCCACTTCTGCATTTGAGCAGAAACAAAGCAAGCCTCCCAGAAAACCTTTGTCACATTTCCCAAACCAGAGAACTCCCTTTTTCTGTCCTATGCCCTAAACTGCAGCTTGGGATTAATCCTTCTTCTTCCCTAAATAGCTAAGATTCAAGCTAAATAAAAGTGTTGCAGATTGTTTTTAGCTGGAACACGTTAGCTAAAGGAAATGCTGTAAATTACAGCACAATCTTGCCACACCATTGTGACTGTGTAGCTGATAACTCAGCAGCCAGCTTGCAAATGCAGCTGAGAACTCCTTGTTAAGGAAAGCAACAGTTATTAAAAATGAGCAGTCACTAAAGATTCAGGACTTACCCTGAGTCATCCCTGGCTCCCTTGTCTCCTGCTGATGTTTTCATCATTACAGCAAACTTTAAAACACTTTCTGTTTCACAGCGGCTTGAGGGTTCCTCGGTAAGAAAAGCAATTCCTTTCCATCGCTGAGCAGAACCTCCACATCCTCAGGTTTTGTAGTGAAGATGGTATTTCAAGGGACGTCAGGGGGAGGATGTTTAAAACCAGCTTCAGGCTCAGTAGTATCGGAGGGCAGAGGACTAAACAAGCGCTGAAATGAAACCAAACTACCAAGAAGATCCGATTTTAGCCTCTCATTTCTACTTCCTGTATTTATATGAACGGGGGATTTCAGGAAGAGGCAGTCTTTGGTGGTCAAGGGTGTGTGTGTGAGAGTGTGTGAGAGAGAGAGGGAGAGAGTGTGTGTGTGTGTGTGTGTGTTACAAAGCCATATTTAGTAGTGCAGGCAGGTTAACCTTATTGGAAAGAGGGGCCTGAGACTGTCAACTTACTTGTTTCTCTAACTTAAGTTAGTTTCAGAGAAAATTGTTTTACAGACCACAGGTATATCAGGAGGCAACGGAGCAGAGTGAACTTTGTAAAGGACTCTGTAAGGCAGCAAAGCAGTAAGTCTCCGTCTGCAAATTCCTGAAGCATGTGTATTTCTGCTGCTTGAGTAACTGGAACCAGATGGAGCTTGGAAACCTTTATATTTACACAGGACCTGAGAAAATGAAATGTCTAACACTGGCAGAGGACAGCTTCACAAAAACATTCCCAGTTAAAGCAAAAGCTAATGCTAAGGTTGCATGACTGCTAGCAAATGAATAGCTATCCATGCTGTGAAGCTGCAGTCGGTCTCAGAGTACGTTTGACCTGGAGTTACTGAAGCGATCAAGCAGTGTTTGCTGTATGGGAAACGAGACCGAATACAGAGCAGCTCTGGAAGCTGGGGACTGACAGATGTGCTGTCAGACAGGGCTAGTGGCACTCCTATTTGGCAACCCCATTGTTCCAGAAATATTTGATGTCAAGAGAATACAAAATGGAAAAAAATAAGGCAAAAGTAGGAAGCAGAGGTGGAGAAAAGCAATTGCATGGAATGAAGAGAGAAAAAAAGGTACCTTTTTGCCCTTTTTATCTTTAGAAGAAATTTCTTCAGCTTTCTAAAAATAGACTGTGCCATCCAGTGCACAGCAGAAATGCAAATGCCCGGGCATTGCCAGTGTATTGGCAACAGGGAAACTAGAACTCAGTGTAGAAGACAGAACAATTCTGCTGGCACTGAGCTAGGGAGAGTCAGGGTGTCCTTTACCATTACCAAGTCACACCCTCTGTGTAATATGAGACTCAATTTTCCAAGTTTTTAATTATTTAAATTCCCACCTGATTTTTTGCTTTATCTAGTTTTAAATTTTCAGCTACTGTATTTCATAATGCTCTTTTCTCCAGAATTAAGGACCTCCTTGCTCCACCTCCTGGAGTACTTTTCAGGCAATGGCAAAGTCATTCAATGAAGAATTTAGTCCTCTTAGGCAATCAGGTTGGCTGAGATTTACTTAATCCTTACTGTAGGCTTGTCAGATCTCAGCTCTGAATCCTTCTGTGAATTCTGGGCACAGAAGTCTAAGAAAAAAATATATTCTAGATCTGCTCACCAGCTGGGCACCTTTGAAATGCACCTGAGGCATTGGCATGAGAACAATCTACACGCCTCACACAAATTCAGCTCTATCCCACATTTCCATTTCCCTCCCCTGCAATTCGGCAGGGACCTGGCCCAGTCAGCAATTACCATTGCTTTGTGGGAAAATAAGTTTGCTGAGACAAAAAACTGTAAAGTTGGACCGCTTGCATGGACATCCTCAGATGGGAAAAGCTGTTCATGCAAATAGGCAGCTGTCTTAGGCAAAGATCTAAGAATTCTCAAATGCAGAACATCAGAGGGCGTGAGACAAATCCAATGATACTTTTAGGGAAGCAGAGACAAAATTACTAGAACTATTAAAAAGACTTGGGAATAAAATGGCAAAAATACAGAATACAAAAATCCAGTATTTTTGTGCCATCTCAGTTTCATATGATTTGACTGAACTATTTCATATTGTTTCCAATGTAAAGAATCAAGTTTCAAGAATTTGAAGGTTGGAAATTTGTTTTGTTAAAGATATTGACCAAATTTAATTTTTTAAAAATCTCACAGTTTTCTGCAAAGTACTCAATATTTAAAATATGAAAATCAAGACAAATTTTAATGTAAGAAATTTTGTCTGGGTTTTACTAGGTGTTTTTTAAGCTAGAGATTTGATAGGTTTGGAATGTGACACTGTGTGAATGTGACAGGCTTTGGAAGTAAAAAATTATACAAAAGCTGTTGGCAAAATAACATCCAGTTATTCAAACTGACGCTCCTCTGTGATAAATCCAATCTGAATGGAAGAACTCATGTCTTTTCTAGGATTGATTCACCCTTTCCATCTTAAGCCACAGCATGGTGCAGCCCCTTTTTCTAATTTTATGCAGCTGAATTGGAAAGGTTTAAAAATGGCTTATGGGGGAAGCCATTAAGTACAATGAGCACTTTGGGTATAATAAAGTGCTCTCAGCATATGCACACATTACATGACAGTTCTGCTTTCCATACAGTAGGAAGTGGCTGCCTCAATAATATGGTATAAGAGCCCATAGGAATTGTCATGCCTATTGTGTCACTAATCCATGGATTATGCGCCTTTTATAGAGCCTATTACATAACAGATCATGATGGGTCATCATGTCAAGGATGCAAGGATTAAAAGAAGAGGTATTTTTCAAATTCAGATACTGATTCTTAGAAGTTAATTCAGTGTACAAGAAGGAACCTTTTATTTCCTCAGCTTAGAAAAATTCAGCCTAGCATACATTGAAGAATGCACCCTTATGTAAAAATCAAAGACTGCAGGATATCCCCCATAAGAGTCTTCTGTAGATACAGAAAAGCCCACAGTGGTTAATGACAGTTTTATACAGCAACAGGGATTCCAGTCTCATGCACAGTGCTTAAGAAAAATAAGATCAAGCTTTCTTTTACCTTGCATCTCCTGGTTGTAAACTGGTTATGGGTACTCATGAGAAGACTTGTCTAATGAAACTATTAATACACCAGACCATGTGATGGAGTTAACTCTTAGCTACTCTTTTTCTCCTTTGTTTTGCATTTAAAAGCTTTTAATGAGCCCAGAATAGACTATACCAGAGCCTATGTACATATATACCAGAAGTCATCAGACCCTGAGGTGGACTACAGAGATGTTGGAGATGGGCAGTCAAGGGTAAGAAGGAGTATCTCCAGAGACTGGGTAACTGGGACAGGAAAATAGTACTGTGCAGCCTTCAGACCTTGGTTTCACCCCCTCAGCAACATCCAGTACTGTGTGAACCTGCTGGACACCACTGTACAGTCAGACAAAGCAGCCAAAATGCTCTTGCTCAGAGTTTTACTGAGCTGGTATAATTGTTTCTGCCTCACTAGAGCAAACTGTGTTCTCAGCAAATCACACATTTCTAGTCCCAAAGGAGTAAATTGTGTGTTTTAGATTTGCTGCAAGTCCAAATGAAACACTTAACTCTCTCCAAATAATGGCTTGATCCAAGCAATACTCCCTGGAATACATGAAAATATGGGCCTTCTGTCATTCAGTTCAGTAAGGTCCAGATTTCACCACAGTAGTACAGGCACATAGCCTATTAGGGTCCTGAAACTTTAGATTTTCAACAATAAATATGAGAATGTTTCCCATCTTCTCATCATGTGAGAAAAAAACAGAAACACTCTAGTTGTTTATATTATTTATTGATAGTGTACATATTTTTATATAGTGCATCATAATACTGACTGCTATAATCTTTATAAATGCTGAGTTAACTATTTTTTAAAATTCTCACAACAAAAATAATCAAATTTCATGCCAACATTTTGTAACAAATTATCACATTAAATCCATTTGGATTCCATGACATATTTATCTGTACAATGGACCCCATATCACAGAGCATTCACAGTGCATAAGGTCACAGTCATTGAAAAAATAAATAACATGAGAGATTTCTGTTATTTACAGTTTACAAACCCATCCCTTTCTGTTTTTAAAGTAAGCAGTTCTAGAAAGTTCTAATAGTATTTAAAGAGGTATTGCACCTCCTAAGGGTGCACTGCAAATGCCTGCAAGTATGAAACACAGGTTTTCAAAAGGTTCAGAATTTATTTTAGTGATCATAAATGATTTTAAACACTTTCTCGCAATTGAGGAGATAGTGTGAGCCAAATTCTGTGCTCAGTTCCACTGATACAAATTTGTGCCAACTACTGGGACATTAATGAACACTGGCACCACTTCCAAGACATCAAGGCAAGAATTTGGTCATAACCTTGCTGCAGTTACAGCCACTTGAAACAGAGATGCTGCTGGGGAAGGAGATTTACAAGTGTTCTTCGCATACATAACTGGTGTATGAATGAAGGCCATAATCTTGCCGTAAAAATCCTCAGGAAGGAAGAATCTTTATTGTTGTTATTAATCTTTCTGGAGATTATACCTGTATAGTTTTCATATATTCTGATACCTTTAGAATTTGTCACCATGCCTAGCGCTATAAATCAGTCTTTAGATTCATCTTTCAAGTTTATCAAGACCATCTCACTGATAGGATGGCAATGATTGCCTACATTCTTTGTGCAAGTGAAAAAGGAAAATAAATGGGATTAAATTCAAACTGACAATTCTTGTAAGAAAATATCCAAATGGCATTAGTTTCCCATAATCATTAATTTCTTTCAGACAGTGCACTGTATGTGAGAAGTATGGTAGCAAGCAGAACCCTATGGGGAACAAATTGCCACAATCACTACACATCTCAGCCCACTGAGAAGCAGCTACATGTGTCTCACAGGTCAGGACAGTGATGTATAGGACGTCACAGATTTCTCTGGGTAGAAAACATCAGGACCACATGGGGAAATGTGAGAAAAGTGTGTGCTCAAGTTATTCAAAAGGAGGTTTATAAATATGTACACAGTAGGTCAGACACTGGAATGCACACATCACCTGAATGGCATTCTCCTCTGGAGCTGAACATTGATCCCTTGCATACAGACTTTTTGAAATAGTTCAAGGGAATAATAAAGGGCTTGATACAGAATTGCTGGAAGTAAACACTGTCATTTACCTGTGTAGCCATCACATAAATCTCCCCACCCAATAAAACGAAAAATGTGGAGTTCAGACTAAGAGAAGCAGAAGGAAATTGTGTAGCAAATGCATGAGCTGAAGAGATTTTTCTTCTGGGTGTTTATACACAAATAACGGAGAGAGAGCTGAGGCTTGCAAAGACAGAACATCATGCTCAAAGGTGATGTATTTCAGTTAGGGAGATTCTTTGGTTTCACCTGGCTAGCAGTTATTTTAGTGTCTGTTTCATATTCCATTAGGTCTGATCTTTCCTTGGCATGAATAATCAGGCAGGATTTATACAGCTTAAAGCACTCTACCAAAACCAAGTAACAGTAGGACACAAGTAAATGGCATTACAATTGCAAGAAATCCAAGAAAGGAAGAACAAAACTCATGACGAATTTGTGCAGCTAGAGCAAACACATAATAGAAAAAAGTGCAATTAAAGCACAGTCACAAGGGAAATCAAAGACAGAATAGAATCTTCTCTATAATTGCTAAGTATTAGATTATTAAAGACCTTTTTATTTGTTTCTATGTTGACAGAAAGTTTACAAATATAATCTAAATCCAGAAACTGATTTTATGTTTGCTACAGCAAGCATACAAAAACAAAATAAAATTGGCACGCCAATGACTGAGCCAGGAGAAACATGTTGACTATGCTGTACCTGTTGGGAAGACTTAAGGTGTTCTTCTAGGCCAGACTTCAGCCCAGAGAACAGCACTTAGATCATCAAATAGACATTAAGATAGCCATATCTGTAGCTTCTTAGATTTAGATATGTAGATCCTGAGCTCGAAAACTTTACTCAAGCAATATTTATAATGCACTACAATTATGGTAAATAAATGGAATGAAAAACTGCTGAACTCGCACTTGCTACAGACAAGATTGCACCCTGTAGGTCTGTGTGGGACTGTGATACTCCAGGGGAACTGCAGCAGAAAAGAGCTGCTAAAAGCCCTCCTTGGCCAGCTGTATTTCAGTTTTGATCCTGCTCATACATACATGGGCAGATGCACAGTTTTGAAGTCTGAGACAAGGAATGTGTTCTCTTATTTACAAGAGTGGAAATAGAACGTGGTATCAGCAGAGCAGAAGTCAACAGATTCTGGTCAAACCTTTTAATTACAGGAAGAAATAAAATACTGATCTGAATATGACAGAAAACCCAGAAACCATGCTCTCCTGTCATCTTAGGACACAATCCAGCAAGGCACTTGGATATATGCTTAGCTTTAAGAACGGAATCAAACCTACTGACGTTAAGCTTTGCTGGATACGGGATATCTTTTTCTGAATTGTATTACTTTTCAGTGTCAGTATGCTGGCAAATTTCGGATCACAGTAACAGTTTTCCCTCTCACATTCACCAGCTTTCTTTTCACTCGAGCTGAACATTAACTTACAGAACATTGCAACATACATTCCAAACTCAGCCAGCTAACTTTTGCAATGGTTAATAAAACAAAAGGGCTACAAAGTTTTACAGACACAGCCTGGACAGCTGCAGCATAGAGCTGTACGAATTGTAGAGAGCCAAGCACAAATCACTCCTTTTCTTGAATTGAAAATGGCAAAGTTTGTAAGGGTTGCCTGACCACGCATGCCAATTTTTTCTTCTTCCTTTTTTTTTTCTGTATACATGTGAAAGGCACTAATCTGTTATACTCGCCAACAGCCTCCTGAATTACGGATACATTCTGATGTGGGTTTATCTGACATATAACCCTTTGTCAATCAGATCTTTCTTGGACCATTCAGTTTACCTGCAGGGCTTGGTGTTACAACTCTATTTATTTTAGCATATGGACAATGACTGTTTGGTAACCCTTTAAACTACTTCATATGATTATGTGTCATCAAGGCCCTGATACAGCATCTCATAATTCTTTGGCAAACAATACATCCTTGGTCATGTGGTGGTGCCAGAGAATCCTGCTAATGTTATTTATAATGGTAAGCATGGCATGATACCTGTCTCATAGCAGAAAATGCATGAGACTACCTCATGAAATGCAGCACTAGAATTCAATATAAATTGTTTTGAAGTGGGTCTGTGTTTGGAGGGAGATGTAGGTGACAGGACCAGCCACATGATTAAGGGCAGTACTACATTCTGAGACGGTCTCTTGCTAAAACACAACACTGTTTTTCTGGAGGAGGTAATATTCAGATTAGGCAGAGTAATTCTAAATGATGTGTGAAGGACTCATGGCATTAACAAACATAAATTTGTGCATATTTGGGCTGGGGGCCAGCTGCTACAGAAAAAAATGATGCCCATATTCTTCCAAAGTTGCCTGGCTCAGAAATATGAAGGTACAGTACAATTTGCTATCTCTATCTTTGATGGCCTCATCAGTGTCAACTCAGCTTTGACTAGGCATGCAGAACCAGGGGACAGCAGGGGAGAGAGTAAGACTAGAGGGGGATGCTCCTACAGCAGTGCAGCAGTATGCTGCGTTTTCCCAGCCTTTCTGCAACAGAAGACTCAAAGATGAACGTGAATTCCATCTTCTCAGCTTTATACTGCAGCAAAAATGTCTTGAATGCCTGGAAATGGGGTCATTGGCATAGTTGAGATAAAGTATGTGTACTGCCATGCTTGCCTATTCAATAAAGCATTTAAATAATGCTGTGTTTGTGGCCCTCTTTAGGATTGGCTTGTTTAACAACATAACTATTAAGATGAGAAACCCTAGATGGATACTAATACTGATATTTATAACAAAGTGTAAAGCAAATAACAAATGTGTTGCTCTTTTTTTCTTTAGGATTACATTGAAAAGATCCAATTCCTAAAAAATTTCAACAGCAGAATACACTCCTTAATTTCCACCTAAATAATTTTTCAAATAGCCTTAATTGTAAACACATTGGCTGGTGTAAACAGTATTCTGCATGTCAGCTGGCTAAACGTAATTACCTGTCACTTGTCAAAAGAAGGAACTTTCAAAGTAAGTGCTTATTTACTAACGTTTTAAAGTATGTTCCCATTGACACAATTTTTTATATATAGTCTTAATGGAAAATACTAATATATTTAAAAACACATCAACTGTTAGTTGATAGGTTTGGTTTATAAACATTAAAAAATTAAAAAAATCTATGTATAAAGTTAACTGTGCTTCTTTAGAAACTTTATGTGATCATTCACATACAGCTTCAAAACGTTTTTAAAGTTTAGTAGCAATTCAAAATATGCTATCTCAGTAATTTGCAATTAAATGCTACAATGTGGAATGTCACCCCTGATTTTAAGACTCTGGGCTAAGTCAATTACATCCAGAGTAATTCCTTTTATCACATTTAGGCTGGTGGAAAGGATATCAAAACTTGGCGTCTACTTGGGGTTGAAAAGAAGTATATTGTGCTTCAACACTTGCATGCAATCAAATAAAAGACCATATTCTCTTGACAGACTTGCTTTTGTCTATGTGATTATTAATCTGCACTGCTCCATGACAGACACTCATCTTCATTAAGCTTCTGGGAATAAAGAAAAAATGGTGAAGAATACACCAGCTTCTTGACTAACGAAATAGGCTTCTCCCTCCCACCAAGCAAATTGAATCAAATCCAATCATAATCAGGGTGGGGTTTGTTGTCAGAAAGTCTGGATTACATTCAGCTACTACTCTCAGCTGATAACAATAACTGATAATTACTGAGCACCCAGTTACATTTTATTTGTTTAGTTTCTTCTAAATTTACACAATGGGCTTACAATGGCCAATGCAAAGGTTTTTTTGTGGTGTAATATTCCACAAATGTCAGTTTATATTTATGTGTACAGCATTCCTCAATAACAATAAAATATATTTTTCAAGTATGAATTTCTGCATGTAATTCTCTTCTTCAGTATGCAGATACTCTGACTTATAGTGTGCATCATCACAAGTGATACAACATACAACCATTTCCTCTTCTTTCTCTGCCACATTGTTCATGTTCATTGAACAGAGTGATAAATACCCAACGCTGCTACCAAAAACTGTCAGTGCAGTTCCTCTATAAGCAGAGCACTTGAAGGGGGAAATGAAGTCCTCAACAGTGCATGCCATGATATGTGCCTTGGACTTTCCAGTCCTGTAGTAGAGATATTTTGACTGAGCCAAGAAAAGTTCTGAACTTGTCTCTTATCCTTCCATGGAAAGTAAATGTCATAACCAAAAGAACTATAAAGATTTTTCTCCCATCCTCTTGCTAAACTTCGTGATGGTTGATTGTCTGCAAAAGGAGAATGCAAACCACAACAAAATGCCCAGAAATGGGTCCTTTTAGAGTTCTGCATAAGATCCACATAGCTTCATGTCTGAGCAGCAGTACCCAAAGAAGAGGAAAATGCTTTGGTTGCCTTGAGCTAGCATGTTAAAAGGAAGGTATGCTTTCCTTCCATGTAGGTAAAAGTGCTTGTTAGCTGATGAAGCAGGAACGACACTCAAATTACTGATGGAAAGAAGGTAGAAATGTGAAATGCCTCCTGTCATTTATAGCATGTGTAATCAGAAGAATTTCAGTCTCTCTCCTTGTTGTGGTTTAAAGTTCTTCTCGGCACATAGGGAAGTTGACAAAGGTGAACACATTAAACTCTATCATTATAGATAAACATAGGAAAACAGCATAAAGAAACAACACGTAGATGCCTAATTTCTTGTCAAGTTTCCACTTATTTACATGGATTCCAAACACCTGCAAGCAAACAAAGTGTTAGTTAATTAAGCCCTGAAGGAGACTTTTGGAAACAACCATTATAAGCCAAAAATTAGTATTTTGAATTAGAATATATTCTCAGTATTTTATAGATAAAAAAGGCAACGTGGTTTTGTGATCAAGAAGAGAAATATAAAAGCCCAAACTAAGAACACAGACACTGGTCTGACTCTCAGTTGTCCCCAGATTGTTTTACAAAACACTTAATGAACAAAAGTAGAGCATTGAATGCACTCAGGAATGTCCCTCCCTCAAGTATTCCCCTGCAGATCCTTTATGTCCCAGCAGTACACTGGCACTTTCTTGCCCGTTCTTTCAACAGCTTCAGAAGAGGTGCTTTCTCTGCTGTTTTGCTGTGCCCCAGGACTAAGGGAAGTAATAAGTTACAGGTAGCAAAGCAATTAAGTCCTCATGAAGACATCTATTTCGATGGTGTTGAGTGCCTCTGAATTATTATTTGTTTTGCTGAAAATTCTCCACTGAGTTTTGCTGGGAAGGTCTGTGTGAATCAGGGTATTCAGCAGAACAAATGAGACAATAACAGATGCCTCTAACTCAGCTGATATGGCTTCTGATATGAAAAGATTCTTTTCAGAAAAACATGAAGGGCTAGTGTACTAACACATCTGCATAATCTTCCCATTTTTTCCCAAAGTGCTGGTTACCAATATCCATGCACTAACACCAGATACAATTCTCTAAAGAACATCTTTGTTGTTTCACAGGCACTGTGCGGTATGGCAGACTGGGGATAAGACAAGAAAAGAAAAGAACAGGCTCTCACACCTTATATATTGGATACATTAGGAAGTTAGTAGCAGAGTGAACAGCCCTGGTCGTTCTATCACTTAAGTCATGCACAGGTGGTGTGAAGTTTTGTAAGACTGAGCCATGCAACAGTGTGAAATCTGCAGTGATGATCCCCCTCCTACAGAGCATCTACAAAGCCTCTCAGGCCATCAGTGAAAGACATAAGTGTATATTTTATACCTTTTGGATTCCTTACACCTGATTTGATTCTTCCTACAGAAGGTTCCCTGGGAGTCAGCAGGATCAGACCTTAAGTACCAGCAAAATTGACTTTTGAAACAGAATTATTTTTCCAGGTCTACAAATTGTGTTATAACAGCAAGTGTCTTACACTGAGGGAGACTTAACACGTCTGTTCAAGGTCCTGAGGTTCTCAGTCCTCACTGACTAGTCCTCATTAAGGGTTTAAGCTACAGCACTTGATTAGTCCAGGCTGGTTTTGGAAATCAGAGGTAAGGGCAAAGGGTAATGAACCATATCTGGATCTTGTTCCAGCATAAAGTGGAGACAGGTCTGGGGTATGGACAGAGGACTAAAGAGGTACTATTGGATCCCACAATACCAACACTGAAATATGTGTGCCCTACACACATCCAGCATCTCTTGTGCCAAATGCCAGATTTCAGTCCTCACTGAGGACAATGGCAGCTCTTCAAGTCATGGTATTGCTACAAGAATGATACTTTACAAAAATCAATGCTAATTATTTCTATTTTGCCATTCTATAATGTGAAAATGCCTAATAAGCATTTTGCAATTGGAATATTTGGAGATGCTCAAATACTTACAGTAAGTGCCACTGATCCTAACAAAAGTGCAACTGAATAGACCAGTCCTTTGCTGTTTATCTTAACCTGTGGGAATTAGAAGAGACTTTTAAAAAGCTCAGCATGTAACTGTGCTTTGGAGATTAAAAATCAATTTACTGATTTATAGTCCACCCTCTGTTTTGAATAGCAACACATACTTTAAACTATGCAAATCCCCAAGAGATTTATCCTAATGAAGAACATGAACATTAAGGAATCAAAGTGAATGTATAGCAATCCCATCTCCATTATAAAAAAAAAGTCAGCATTTATAATGGGATTTATGTTAAAAAATCCTCAGAAGAGAGAGATATGCTGTTTTTCTCATCTTACAGACAAAAATACTAAGGTACATGGAGACAGAAAACTGTGCTGGAAGTTGTGTAGTGAGAAAATTATAGAGCCATGAACTACTCATGGCACTATTTTTCTGCTACGCACTGTAATACAGTTCAGTTGACAAACTGGAAATTAATTGCAGTGTGTGGAAGGAGAATTGCTTTCTTAACTTTGTGTTCCTTGGCAAAGAAATAACACCTGATTTAGCAACTAATGACATGCTCAGTAGGTTGTTTTGTTTATAACATATCTAGTTTGCATACTTTCTTTTCAGGATTTTTTGAAAATAGAATAAAAGAAAAAATGATGGATTTGCCAAGTATACGTACGGTTGATCCATAATCAATCGCCATGGTCTGCAAACCCCATGGAACACCAAGTCCCACCAGAATGTCAAAGACATTGCTCCCTACTGTGTTGGATACTGCCATGTCACCAAGGCCTGCAGAGAAAAAACCCAACAATTCTTCAATAAAATCAAAGTATATGACTTTGACTCTGTGTACTAGGGGAAAACAAAGGGAATGATCTGCATTGATGCAAGATCTACAACTGGTCGGAGTATCTGAGGTAGGGAGACAATTTCCATAACATCTGCACAACTTTGGAAAAGAGCATGTAAAAATTGTTCACTAACTACATCTTCCATGTGCCTTGGAGAGCCTTTACAGGGTGTGTGGTATCCATTCAGCATCTGAGTTCAATGTCAAAGTCTCGTTCAGGTAGTCAGCAGCTACAGGGAATCTGGAGATTATGTACGGGATTTAGTCTATGGCTACATGACCTTTATATCGTGTGAATGATGAAAAGAGATCCTGAAAATAACCCAATCAGATGGTTGTCAGAGATATTAAGCAATTCTGTGGTGCTCAATCAGTGATGATTTTACATCAGGAACAATAAAATGCTACAGGAAAGAAAAAGAAGAGGGAATGGTGATGAAATAACTAGATATTACTCAAAATCTACTTCTAATACTCATCACTGGATGACATCTCATTCTGCACCACTGTCAATGAACATAAGGAAGGCAGAATTCTTCTCTGTCTTGCTAATTTCCCTTAGGCACTGCCCTAACTACTGAATCACTTCCACAAAGTGAATCCTGGAAAAGAGGAACTCTGGCATAAATGGGACATGTCCTACCAACAGTTTCGGAGTATACAGGGAGGGGAGACAGACACTGCCACCCCATAAATACAGTGTCTTCAACAGGAGCCTTCTGGAAGAAAGGCAATGCTTTGGACCCAAATTATGGTAGTGTCCATCTCTACAATCAGATAGTCTGCATTTATCAGTAAACAACTTGTTTGAATTCAGGTCCTGCAAAGTCCCTCTATTTAATTTGAGGGAACTGGGCTGCTTTTTGCCAAGTTAGAGCTTACCTTCACTTTCAGAGGAAACAATCCCTGCAGTAGTTTTGTGTAATATTACAGAAGAACTAATCTAAAGAAGCAGTCTGTTAGTTTAAAAATGTATCATGTTTTCCTTGTTCTTGCAACAATCTGTTCACTTTAATAATACACATGGAAAATTAATTTAGTAGGAAGGTGGTTCCATAAAAATTTTGAACACTGTTTTTGTACTTTTTTTCTTGGTGGTATTTTCCTGCTCACAACAAATAATACAACATGGAAAATTAAATAATTTAAATATATAAAACTTTTCAAGCAAGCAACATTTAACAGCACTACTTCTATCTCAAATTACAAATGTTGGGCTGTCGAGTACTTAATTTAACACTGCATAACACTTTTGTTTGCCCAGTGATGTGTGCTGGAGATCTCATTATCCAGAAAAAAAGACGATATGGGAATTGAAAGAGTGGAACAGAATACAGTTAGGTACTTTCCTTATTCTACTGCTGTGCAGGGGATCATACTGTCAGCCTTAATGTTTTTCAACAACAGGAAGTGATGTTGCTATTTGTATTTTTCAAGTAAAAAAGGAAATATAAACAAAATCAAAATTTAAAGATACATGAGAATATCTTTGACAATTTCAAATGGACAGCTGAGGAGGACAAAGCGGAAACGTAACTAAAACTCTTTGCAGTGTGGCTATTCGTATCTCCAAGTGGGAAAGAGGTCTGCATTTGGATGAGAAGCGCTCCTGGAGCAACACTGCTTCTGCTGGGTCCTCTGAAACCACTTCACTTCCCTGGGCTCAAGAGGTCTTCTAGAAATCAGTGTAAGTTTTACATGGGCAAGTGTTGGTCAGTATATATTCCCCAATGTAGCTTTTAACAGCTGATATTCTAGTTTTGTCTATGACTCTTATCTTTTTTACCCAGGCTGATACATACCATGCATGGGATATCTGAGTGTTGAATTACCTTTGGAATGCTGGAATGCCCAGTCCCAATAAGCAAAAGATAACAGGACAGGGATTACTTTTTGATATGTAATAATTAGCAAAGTGTTTTAGCTTTAAATGAGGCCCTGAAACAGTCAAAATAAAATTTAAATAAATTAAGATTAAATAAAATAAGATAATAAAATAAAATTAAATAAATTTTTTTAAATAGATGATTTGTGTGTATGGAGGAAGCAAATCACAGAGCAAGTAAGAAAGATTGCAGTTATGCTTCAGCAGACACAGTACCTTGTCTTGCTACTATTAAACTGGCCATGCAGTCTGGGACACTTGTTCCTGCAGCCAGGAAAGTAATGCCCATGATCACATCTGGTATCCCAAGGGTGTATCCAATCACAGTCACCTGAACAACAAGGAAAGCAGATTAACTTACCATATTTGGAAAGTCTCCTCATTCCAATACAGTTGTGGCATACTCTTAAATTTAATTTCTGGTGTGGACCCTAACAGGATTAGACTCAGGATACAGAAAGCCAAAATTATAATAATTAGAATTGAATGCACTACAATTACATGCCTTTCGTTAACAAATGAACAAAAGATCTATTATCTGTTTTGAGAAGCACATTTCGCTCAGCATGAAGTCCTGCTACAAGCACTTACCATCCACACCATGAAGTAGGAGAACAAGGCAATCCACAAAGTGGACAAGATGAATGTCAGCATAAAGCACTTCTCCCAGCGTGGTTTGCTGCAGTTTGGAATGGTGGTAAAGAGCAAGAATATCAATGGCCATGTCAAAACCCATTTAACTTTGTTCATTTTTCCATCTGCAGGACAAAGAAAGGAAAGAAACAGTTTAGCTTTCCCATCACTACCCCAGGCCCAGTTACACATCTTTGAGCACAGCAGATGACCCCAGTAGGATGTTTACAATCGTGCATATCAGCTCATTTTCCAGTGTAGCTTTCAACTAGACTTGACCTCATCACTCTCAGCCAAGTTCTTCATGCACATCCAGAATCTCACAGTTAAGCCTGCCAAGGTCAACACAAATCCTTGAAAGAATTACAATGATTTAAAAGCATGGCTGCTTTTAAAACCAAAATTAAGTCAGGTTTGTTGCTCTTTCAAATGTCTGTATGACTATTAATCCAGTATTTAAAAAAACAAACAAACAAACAAACAAAACAAAACAACAAAACCAAAAAACAAACAAACAAAACAAACCAAACAACCAAAAAACCCCACTCATCTCACCTTAAAAGGAACATTGAAATACAAGTAGTGAAAATAACCGGTACATTCTGCACAACAACAGAAAATACTCTCACAGAAAACAGAAGCACAGACAACCTATGAACATGGCAAACTTTTTTCCACACACCTCACTGTGCTCACTTGGGCAGAACTTGAAATAAACCGATAGGAGATCTAGACTTGCTAACTTTCTCCAGCTGCATACAGCACCACCTTAAGATGGTCTCTTATCTTCTGTAAAAGGAAACTGAATATAGCGACTTTCCTTGCACAGCTCTCCAAAATCAGCTGGTGAGAAATACCAGAGAACTGTCATCACTGAAGACAAGTAGGCACCTTCTCATTTTTAAAAAACTTATAGTATTGTAAATGTGTGCATAAATCTCTATACATAAAAGAGAATTATTTTATGATTGGGCCATAAGTAAATGGGTTACTACTTATATGGTTAATGAGGTATCCTTCAAGTAGGATAACAAATTCGTTTATCAGGTTAAATGAGAGTATCACAGCCAACATCATGGTCAGTTTTATTTGGGTTTTCTTTACATTTTGCTAGAATTCTGATAGTAGGAATTTACATCATTAACTGATACTGCTACACCTGAGATCTAGTAAAATACGCCATTTTGTATAAAGTAATTGATAACATCAATAAAAATTATCAGGTATGTCTTCACATGAAGTTATTTAGCTGAATTATAAAGAGCAGTTAATAATCAGTGAAAGCTCCTATCATCTTTACCAGAAATTTTCTTTCAGCAAAGACTTTGAAATTTAGGATGTGTTTAACGGGAATTTTTGTCAGTGAATTTAATTAGATTGGTATCAGTCCTCTGGACCAATATACACCGGATACAATGAAATTAAATATTAAACATCTAAAAATTAATAATACTTTTGTAATTTATGAGGCTACTTACTAGTCTAATTTAACTTGGTGAGTCCAAGTGGAAGTATTCATTAGTTTACTATGATACATATTCTAGCACTAAATTTTCTTGTCTGAGTTATGAAACAGCTTCTTAAGATTTCCATGTGAATTCAGACGTGCCATCACCCACAAGGAAATCTTAGACTAAGCTTGGCTCTTTATTCACATTTAGTTGCTTGTGGCTGTGGAACTTCTCATGCATAGAACTACTGAAGTCTCTTAGGGTCAATTCTAATTCTAGAATCTTACTTATCAGTCGGGATCTATCACAGATTTTACAGAAAAGACCTTTTCCCCTCTGGTGACATATGCTGTTACACAGATGTTTTAAAACAGCTATCTTCTATCTGCTCAGTCCAGAACATGACACTTCTCACTTTAATTCTGTTAACAAGGCTGTAAATATCCTATGAAATATCCTATGGTAACAGACCTCCTCCCGTTTAATTTGTCGCAGTTTGGATCATTAGAAGACTCCTAGCTAGCCGATTTGTCTTTGTCTACTCAAGTTGCTAGGCTTGGCTCACAGTCAAACGAGTCAGCATGGCCTAGGCCAGTATTTTCCTCAATGTGTAATTCCAAATGCACAGTCAGTGGATGACGGACAGGAAAAAATTATGGATCCGATTCTGATCTATGTGGATGCAATCTGAGGGACTTTGGTGCTGTTACACAGACAGTCCCATTTCTCTTTTCAATAACATAAATAAGGGAATCACCTGAAGAACAAGTAGAGAATAAATGTACTCAGCCTCTGCTGGGGAATACTTATCTTGTCAGGGATCCTGTCTAGTAACCTGAATTAGTCAAACAAATGCTCAGCTGAGAATGCACAGAGCCTTCCCACTGGTGTTACCTGAGTCCTAGTGGAGGAGGACTTGTGTTTCCATCATCTTTGCTGAGTTTGAATGGACATGTGTCAGATTAAAATTCCTGGCTCTATTAGTGGTGATGCTTTATCCACACACATGAGCTGAAGCTGCTTTTTACAGCTAGATGTTATGTGGCAGAGACATTTGCGTTTATTACATGGCGGCTTGGCTTGAGACTTTGGGGACCAGCAGCTGCTTGTAATTCTGTTTTGCTAGGTTAACAGAGAAGCTGAATGGTCATTGCAGTGAGCTTGGAATAGTTCTGAGCCACTATGGCCAAAGCAGCCTACTTGACACATTCCACATTAGCTTTTCTCTTGTGTCAGGGTTTGCTTTATAAACTTTCGTATAAAGCCTTAAGTATATCTGGCCTTGGTTCTGCCTCAGGCCATTTTATTCAGCTCTTACGGGGTCACAGAACCTGTGTGGTACCCAGTGTTAAAGAAGTCTACTCTTAGCAGTTTTTGAGAATTTATTAAGTATAATCAGCAGTAACCTCAATGAAGTGAGACTTTATTTTCTCAGGAAACTGATTACTTTATTCATTTCACATGGTTTGGATGAGTGCAAAAACAATACACAGTTTGAAAACATAATTTTTTAAAAATTCTTTCAAAATTACTTCTTTTGCTGTTCTGTTGTTTTGGGTTTGTCCACCCACTCTAAAACAACCATTAGAAGGATTTAATGACAGATTTGTTAAAGTGGAGTATGCTTGTAGCTCATGAAAAATCGTTTTACAAGTGCTACACAGCTCCCTAGTACACCTGCAAGGAAGAAAATGATGTCTCATTGGATACACAGCTGTTCTCTTCCATTACAAGACTTCAGCACAGTTGTTTTAAGAGTGGTACCAGCCCCTCCTGTGAGCTCTGGCTCTAAAGACTCCTGCAGCAACCCACACAGCTGAGCAAAGGTGTATTTTGCACTCCCCACAACAATAATAAAAGAATATTGCTTTACTACAGAAAGCAACACTGGTCTATATTCAGTTTACTTCACTCTGCTGTAAAACAGAAAGATGAGGGAGGTTTTTTTGCATGAAGTTGCTTTTACTGCTTTACAGATCCATTTTTTTTGTTTCCACAGATATTTGGAAGGCTAACATGCCAAGTATTTCAGAGAGGTATCATTATAGAAGAGCTTGATTACAATGTTTCTGAAAACGAAGCAGCAGCCCTACAACAAAGAGCCCTTTGCTAATTTTCAATGCATTTCTGTGCTAGTCATCTTCCCAGATGTTATGCTCACAATAATTACTTTCACATACAGATAGTCTCCTGGTGAACAACACACATCACAGCACTGAGAAGAAATGAGTATTTTCTTAAGGAACTAAAGAAAATACTGCCCTATTCACAACATTCACACAGAGCTGAGAAGAGCTCAGTGTAAAAGTATGAAACTACATTTGTGTTTACCTCCAGATCAGAAGTGTTCTCTTGACATAACTGCTGACTGCCCCCATTTAGTGTATTTTGGTTTGCAATTTACTGTATTTTAGCTTGCAACACACCAGTAAGATTCCCTTGGTATAAAGCTCAATCAGACACACAAACTTAAAAGTGCTCCAAATAACAATGGGATCAGGCTAGAGCTAGTCTGAAGCAGAACTTTCAAAGCCATAGAGTGCAGAAAGCCCACATGTCCTAGTCAATGAGCTGCATAGAAAATACTTTTGTAAGTTTAGACAGACTGGAGTCTGCAACTACACCATCAGGAGTCACCTCTAAGCTATTGTAGGTAGTTAAATTTGGTAACTCTTCACTCAGCTTTGTAAAAATCCAGACAGCAAGTAAATTTCTGCTATTGTTCTGCTACTTCTGCTGTCCATCAGAATTCAGACTGTCTAGAAAACTTCAGTATATGGAAATCCGATAATCTGAAATCATGTCAAGTCATGTGCAGTATCCAAAAACACAAGAAAGAAATACAATTTTTGTCCCAAATATGGGACTCAAGGCAGAAAGAACTGAAACAGATACAACAAATGAGATCCGTTGTGAATTTTCCACTGAAAAATGTATTTGTTGCAAAATAAGAAAAAATCTGAGAAAATGTTTTTCAATTTGCTGTTAGGAAAATTAACACAGCAGCCGACTCTCCACTTCCTTGGAAAATCCTTACTGATTTCAGCTCTACAACTTTCCTTAGGAATTGTGGAGGCAATAGACTCTGTGTTACCACACTAGAAAAAGGCTACATAGTGTGTAAATGAGTATTCAAGGAGGCCCAACCTTTGCCACCCTTCCAAACTGGCAAAACACATATTAAAGTATTTTTATTTCAGTCCTCCCGCAACAGATCTTTGGAAACAATTTTCTTGTCCTCTGGAAAACACCGAGGTTTTACTTCTCATCCTCATCCAAAACAGACTATTTTCCAAACTACTGATACTCTTCTCGGAAGTTCTATTTTCCACAATAAAAGTTGCAAATTCCAGACCATGAGATCTGTCCAAAATTACTCAGATTTCTATTTTCAGCCTGCGCCTTTACCACACTTTGCATATTTGGATTTATGCCAATAACTTTCTCTCAAATAAAAATTTTTGTCACAGTGAAAACTGGTCCAGAAAAATGAATTTGCTCTAGTACAGACAAACAAGCTTCACCCTCAGTCACAATAGGTTTATACAGGACAATATTCAACAAAAATAAAATGCAGAAGTACTCCCCATATCTTGTTAGACTTGGTTGGATATTGGCCTGGTTTATTTTGTATAACCTCGTTGTCTACTTAATCAAATTTTAAGGGAGAACTGGTATTTATAGGCTTCCTCAAGACTCTCTTTTGCCATTTCATAATTAAGTGATGAGTTGCTAAATTCAGTCTTTGACCAGTTCTCTTCCAACCTATCTAGCATCCTCCTCCAAGGAGTACACTCACTGCTCCTCTGCAACACTGTTTTCAGTTGAGTTTTCTACAAAAGGAGTCTGATTTGTGACCTCCAAAAGCATGATGCAAATCAAAGTGCAGTACATGAGGACAACAGTGAGAGGTGCCCCAGAAGAACACTTTTGTTCTGAAATAAAATTCTAAGGTAGATGTGCTATTACATAGGCAGTGGCAAGAGAAAGCTCTTCCAAAAAGCCATTTTGTAATACTACAGTTGGATCCTCCTCTGAATTACCTTCTTGGAAGAAGAAGTCTCTTGCAACATCAAAGAAGTTACAGAAACTAGCTCTCTTCCTAACTCCTTAAGTCACCTAAGTCTTGTTTCCAGTCTTTGGCAAAAGTACCATAAAGCAGGCCAAAACCACAGCCTGAGGAACAACTACAAAGAGGAATCAAAATTCACACCAAATCTTAAAATACATTAGGAACAGGAAGCATTCTGGGTTCACCAGTGATTAAAGAATAAAGGAGCACTGAGGGAGGCATTGCAGAGAAGGTAAAAAACCACTCTGGATCAGAGACAAACTGGAGAGATATCTACATGGAACTCCTTTCTGCCTCTAGCTCAGCCTTGAGGACACGTAACTCCATCAGTGGTATAAAAAAGATATAGAGCATCCTGGGTGTTCAAGTGAGGTACACCAGGTTTGCCTTCTTCACTGTGTTTCCAATAAAAGAAGACATTAAGTGAAGCTCATAGCAGCCAAGATCAAAGGATGAAAAAAGAGATGGTTCTTCACAAAACCATGAAACACCTTCCCAAAGGGTGTTGTGAGTGTTAAATGTTTGCAAAGATTCAGCAAAAATTAGACAGGTTATAAAGAAGAAATACACTAAGGAATGTTAAATTAAATTTTTACATTGAATTCAGGAAGTTCCATCAGCTGAAAACATCTGAACACCAACTTATCCTATCTCGTTCTTCCCCAGGCTGCTTCATAAAATCATGGCTGGAGTCAGAAATATTGAGCGAGACAAACATTCGGTTTGACCAAGTACAAGCATTTTAAATGTTTTTAGTAGATACTGTTAATTTTTTTTGCTTCTCTCCTACATGTTATCTTTGTATTGTGGATCCATACAAAAATGGGCAGAATTGCTGATCTCCTTTATTGCCATCTCATTTTAGCTTTAGGAATTTTTATTTTTATTTTAGCTAACACCATCACGACTTACATAAAGCACCCATGTTCCAATCCTGCAAGAGAAGTTGTTCTTCCTTTCTGTGAAAAGAGCAGGAGCTGAGAACATGGAGTATTTTAAAGGGTGCTGAACATGTGACAGTGGAAGGGATTTAAGCATCCATTAAGAGCTGCACAGAAGTGCTTTTCTGAGTCTGGGCTCTAAAGGACTCCTGAGCTATGCAAGGGCTTTAACACATCAGTTTGTTGTCAACATATGCCTGCTCAGTTTCATCCTGCTTTATTCTGATCTGCAGGGTGTGTTTTTTTAAGTTTAAGATCTGTTTACAAACAACTGTAGAATAATCAAATTGTAAAGCTTCAAATAAGCCTTTCTCCCGGAAGATAATCATCACAGCCTAAAGGTCAGGTCAAGAAAGAAATTCTTCTTTTAAAGGGAATGTTTTTTCCCCCACAGAAACCAAAGGCAAAGGCCAGTTTCCACAAAAACTATGTTTCTCCTGTTTCAAAATGGGCCTGAACAGCACCCTGGGGCTGAATCTCTCAGTTTTTTTTCACAAAGGAGATACAGGCTGAAACAGTTTGAGACTGTTTTCATGTAACAACTTTATTCCCTGTTTCTACGTGCTAAAGCTCTGCATTAATTGTGAGCATTGCTGTTGACAGAAGATAAAAACCAACAATGCAAAACCTGGAGATGTCACACAATTACTAGGAATCATTCAGGGATGGTGCAGTGCTTTAAACTTCACATACTTTTACCTCTGTTTCAGGAAAAAACCCAACTTGTTCTTGCAAAAGGATCTAGAACATGCAATTTGAAAGAAAAAAGTCAAATCCCAAACTAGGCTAAAAAAGGTGACTATAAAACAGCATAAGAGAAGGGGATTGGGCCAGTTCACAGCCATTTCTGTTGCAGCTCCTAAAATGCAAGAGTGAATTTTCTACTTAAGATATGGCAAGCAGGTGAATTGGAAAGTTCTATTGAAAAGTGAAAGCCTGTTCTTCACGGAACTCTTTATAGTACTGAAAGAATACATGAACTTCTGATCTTTAGAAAATGTATGTGCCTTCCTTCTGGCCTGAAAATATATCAAAGAAAAACAGAGGGGATTCTGGGAAACTGCCTGCAAACTACCTTTTCCCTAAAGCCAGTTTTAAATGTCAGCGTATTTTTAGGCTACTGATTGTGCCACAGCACTTAAACAACAACAAAGCATGATGCTGGCTCCTCACATTTTCTGCAAACTTATTGAAGTGGTACTTTTGAAGGCAAAAGAAAGGAATTCCTCTCAGAATATATGAGTTGAGCAATGAGAATCCAACCAATAGATCATCATCTCTAGACAACAGGAGTAACGAAACCTGAAGATAATGATGAGGATTTTACACAATAGTTTTACCACTTTTACACAACTCTTTTGAGTTCATGTTGAACTTTTGCTCCATTCAGGATCACCTGTAGCATCAATGGTTCCACTTTGGCCTGTTACACCTCACTTATCTTTCAAAAATCTTATCTTTCTCAAAAATGCAGAAAAACTGGATTTAAAGAAGACCAGTGGCCTAACTAATAACTCCCTCCTTAGTTCAAAACATTCTACCTATAGTGAATGTCACACACTTAGGAAGCTCTATTTGAAATCTACTTTTTATTCATAAAGAAGCTGTTTGGAATGTAAGAAGACACGTGATTCCACCACCCTAATCAAAACTTGTATCCAAAAACTTGTCCAAAACATCTCAGTTTAAGAATCTTTGCCAACACATGCAAGGGTAGTCAAGGTTTGGAATAGGCTGGTTGTGGAAGTGGTAGAATCACTGTCTCTGGAAATATTAAGAAAAAAGTGCAAATGTGGTGCTTAGGGACATGGTTTAGTGAAGGACTTGGCAGCATTGGGTTAACAGTTGGACTCAATGATCTAGAGTTCTTTTTTCCAACCTTAATGATGCCAGAATTCTTTGATTTTTTTAAATGGTTGGGGAGACATTTTTGCTTTTTTAGATGTCGTTTATTACAATATGTTATTATTATTACTATTGTCATTAACAACGTGTTCACATGTACAAGCATATTACTGACTTGGATCCTCTTATTTCACTGTAGTATAAAAATAGCTTTTACATTATCTCATGAATTATCAGAAGCCCATCTAGTGAGCCTATCTTCAGTGAATTAATCTGTTTCCATTCTTCACTGCAATCCATAACCTCTGGCTGCAAGAAGCTCCTGTGGGAGTGCAGTAACACCTGAAAACATACAGTTTCACCTGGTCTTCACACAGCATGCTTCAGTGTTTGTTCAATCACAAACGTTTCTTCTAAAATGATAGCGCCTGAAGCAATGAGATCTGTAAGAAACTAGAATCATATACAACCTGGCAAATTCTCCCTTCTTTTTCACTGCATGTGATATTCATTTATGCTCAGCAATATTTGTGTTAACCAGCCACTGTGTGACAGACAACTCCTGACTACATGTCTGTGAGGGAGGATCTAATCTCTGCTGTCTAATCTCCAAAGCATGTGGATGAGAGTCAACCTGCAATGTGCTAAGGGCAACAGCCTAAGAAGGTTGGTTATCTATATAGCCCTTCACACCACAGAATTTCAAAAAAATTTCAGAAGCTGAATATTATTGCATACAGCTATTCCAACAATTTTAAACACACTTCTCCCCCTGGACCTTTCTTCTTCTTCATCCAAAAAGTCTCCCCTACAGTCACTAAATCAATTTATTATATATTTATACACCTAGCTGCCTTTGGCCTAGCCATTTCCAGCAGGTCATTATTAACTGTTGACTTAAAAATTAGTAGTAGTGTAGTGCCCATCAGGTCAGTCCTGCATATTTTTTAATATAAACCTGCCTTACATGCTTTCACTTTGCCTCTGGCAAATCAGCACTTCCACCATTATTGTTCATGATGGCTGAAATACACCTTTAGGACGCAGCCTCCAGTCCAGTTTTACTGTCATCAAACCAGCCTTTATACAGTCAAACCAACGCCTTTCCTTCTCTCTCCACATATATTGTTTCTTCTTACAACCCAGTGTTTGGCATTTAAATTATCTTCTGTTTTGGTACTATAAACACCTGAAAATTAAGCCTTACCTGGCACTGAAAATGGAGAAAGAGTATCCTGTTCATTTTCCTCCTCTTGGTTTCCCACAGGGATGTTTCCATTTTCGATATTCTCTTGTCTCCTGTTCTGAAGTGCTTTGCTTGAGCCGTTGGCAGACTGGATTAACCGCTGGCGCTGCACAGTGTCAAAGACAAAGCTGTCATAGTTTGGAAAATATTTACTTTGCAAAATCTTAGTCTTGCTGTCTGTCCAGCCCCAGTCCTGTGAGCCATGAAGTTTCTCCACAAAGCTTTCCTTTCAGTCAGCAACAAACTTGTCAGTTACAGGGATAGGTTTAAACATCACTATATATACCCATTAATGCACTGGAGAATGTGAGACGTAGCTAAGTTCTTACTTCTTTTAAGAAAAACCCCAAAGTTTAATTCATTAGATTAGATAATGCAGGGTTGGTAAGTGTTCTCTTTTCATGATAAATTGTTGCAAATTCCTAAAAAGTGCTCTGAAATGTCTTGAAAATAAAGCAACTGCATAACATGCAAAAAAAATTCTTAATGCAACATTAACACACTATAATGAAAAATAGAGAAAACTCATACCTGAAATTCTGGAAGAACTTGTGAATATATACCTAGACTATAGGTCCAAAATACTCTAGTTTAGAGAAAGGTTCTTGATAATGTTGAAAGAGCAAGTAGAGCTTTCTCTCCACATAGCCATTAAGAATTTTTCTCTGATCAATGAATTTACTTCAAAGATTACAGAGTCAACTGTTGCTAGATGCCCTGTCTGATCCTCTGCTCTTCACTATAACACCACCAACCTCTCACTGTTTTACTATTAAACTGGATATTTTTTTTACAAATATATCAATGGTGCTTTCTTTTACTGGGGTATTCACAATGGTGCATAGTCACATGATCTCTATTATGACGTTCAAATTCTAGAAATTCACTAAAACTTTTATTTTCTAACTACTGAAATCAATTTGTTTGCCAGAGTAAATACTTCTCATATTTGATCTTGTGGGAGCAAAGGATAAAATCCTGCCTTCATAAAACCCAAGGCTGGCAGGGCAAAACTTTCACCCCAAGTACTTCACATAAGTTCAAACCAGCAGTGGCCAGTCCTGCCACTTCAGCTGAGGGTATGGAATGGCAAGATACAGTGGTGACAATATATCAAATAAGAGTTAACTGAAATTGTCCAGGACAAATTCCCCTCATGAAAATATTTTGGTCCATTTTTTATTTTGAGCTGAGGACTCCAGCAAACACTAAAGAGGGCAGGCAAATCTCTGCAGCAATCCTGAGGTGTTGCTAATATATGAGCAGTTCTAACAGGATTCTGATTGCCCTCTTCATTATCCTTCCTTAGCCTGACCACTTCTGTAATGATCCAACCAATTATACTTCTGCAAATAAAATCCAAATGTGCACACACACATATACACTCCCTGAAATAAACATCTTCTATCAGGGAGATAATGTAGTCCCTCCTTTTTGACTGTTACCCCATCAAAACAGGCAGCATCACCACTTGGGAATCAATCTTTAAATCTGTTGTGACACAGCTCTATCCCATCTGTAGGAACATGGGAGAATCTAAGTTCCAAAATCACAGTGAGCACAGCACAGCTCTTAGATAATCCCTCTGCCTCGTGGTCATTTACTGTTTTCTTAGTGACCCTACCTCATTAATGATGAGCCGGCTTGCCATTCGCATTCTGGTGCGTGGTCCAAACTTATTCGTTATCATGATCCGTAATCCAGCTTCGGGGAACCGGTACT
Organism: Sakesphorus luctuosus; assembly: GCA_013396695.1. Classification (NCBI taxonomy): domain Eukaryota; kingdom Metazoa; phylum Chordata; class Aves; order Passeriformes; family Thamnophilidae; genus Sakesphorus; species Sakesphorus luctuosus. The sequence continues at coordinate 389,464 of VWZD01009605.1, forward strand.
TGGGGGGACTGGAGCAGATGATCTCATCCACCATCACAACACTGTTTTTGCCATACTGCTGTATCCCCTTCACTAATGATCACAATGGACAGAGTTAGCAGTGTTAACTGATCTTACCATGCTTTCCATCGCTCAGAGTCCTTTTCCGTCTCTGGTAGGGGGAATAGTCATCTGAATGCTTGAATTTATGAGTGAGTTTTCTGTAGTATTTCTGCAGCCTGGTGGATCTCCTCATCAGTTGAGCACTTTGTTCAGATCTCATGCTGCAAAGGAATCTCACTCTACTAAGGTAGCGCCCCCAAGCCACTCTCAAGTGAGTGGGAGCAGTTTTTACTCAGCCATTCACACTGTAGTACCAGTTTTCTTTGCTTATGTCCCACTGTGGTTTTGTACATCATCTCTGAAAGCACTTCCAGTGTGGCAGTGTAGACAGCACTCCTGAAACTTCTAAAGCTATCCCATTGGATCAAAGTGCTGCACATTCAGAAGTCCCTAATGTTGTGCTCACTCCTTCTGGAAATCTTCACTTTACCTTCACAGAGTATTACCAATATCTCTACCATGGCAAGATTTGAAATGATGAAAAGTAACAATTGTCAAGAACAAATGTATGCTGTAAGTAAGCCTTTGTCAATTTAAAGGAACCTATACCAAGTTAAAGATTACAAGGTTAACCAAGTTCCACCATGTTAAGAACACAGAGAGACAAAATCATATTGAGAATCAACATAAGTACAGACAAGGACTTTAAAAGCTCAACAACAAACCAATATTTTCACAAATGCTACAGACTAAACACAGAAAGCAGAGTAAGGCTCAGCAGACAGGAGACATACTCGTGTTAGAAAGCAGGGCAGGAAATATGCATACTACTGTAATAAATGTTAATTATTACATATAATATTGTACAGGAAAAAACGTTCTTTGTTGCTTGTTTTCTGCTTTGCTTAGCTTGGCCTCCCCCTCTCCCTTCCCTTTTGCATTGTTACTTACATTAGGAAGAGGAAGACAATTTAGGAGGTAGAAGTGAAAGATAATTAGTGCATGGTTCCAGTCAGGAAGCAAAGGAAATCTAAGAAAACATTCAACTCAAACAATGGAATTAAATTGGACCATTCTAAACACACAGTAGTCTACATTGTTATTCTTTTATATTGTCACAGTGTTGAAATATTTTTGTTTTTCAGGAAAAAGACAGGATCTATGCATGCATCTAAATCACATCACACAGTAAAGGCTTTGCTGTCTCAAACATTGTCTAACATATTTGAAGAAATATACCCTCCATTATGATTCAGCAAGAAAAACTTAGCAAGCTTGTAAATCACCAATAAACATCTGTAAGTTTTACCCTTCAGCATTTGAGTGTCCTGCTTTATTTCACTAAAATGAGTTTTCAAAGAGTACACTGGGGTCACCTGAAAGAGTCATAAAGAAATCTTTACTTTCACAAAGAAATGTGTCTTACTCAAATAATTAATTCTGTAGTCTTGTCTTTCTGCTTAGTATCTGTAATGCAGAATAGAACTAGTAGTAATTTTACATTTGCTAAATGTAAAGGAGTAATTATCCTCCCCCCCTCTCCAACATCTAAGCCAAATTAACCTCACTGAATACTGCAGCTGATGACGCAAATAAGAAGCACATCCATTCCACTGATTCTTAGAGTTTTCTATGAAGGAATATACAGCCAAACAAGCTTCCTAGGAATCAATCCCCACAGAAGAGGTCACCTAGGAACCCATCCTTACAGAAGAGGACTCAACCACATCAGCTTAACATTTGCTTTAGGTAGACAAAGAAATGTTTGATAGTAATGTTGCTAAGGCAGAAAGGCCAGATATTAACAGTCTCATCAGATTAACTGCTTTCAAGTGAGTTTCTCCAGAGAAGTAAACAAAATGCTTCATCTAACAATGTCCTGAAAAGCATGGAAGCACTGAAGTTACTCTGAAATTGTTTCTTAGAGCCCTAAGAAAACTGTGAGCAAACATACTCGCTTTTATAAAGTACCATGATAGAAACTGACACAGAATACCTCACAATAAATATATATATAAGTAACTGCAGTTATGTTGACTTAACTGCAGCATGTTGCTCTTATTATTTTCATAACAGCTTTTCAGTCTGACTCTCTATGCCCATAAATGTATATGCTTCAGCTTCGTATAGTATGGATTCCACCTAAAACTTGTTTCAAGAAATGTGAAACAGAGAAAAGCCTTTTGCACTTCTCGTTCGTGATAATCCTTAGTAAAAATATCCACTGAGAACAGCTTTTCTTTTCAACAAACTTACCTAAGCATTCTCCTCACTACAAAGGCTCATCACCAACAACCCTGTCAAAATCAACAGAAAGCCTGATGACTTCAGCTCTGATGAGGCCCTCAGAAACCCATTTTTTTCCAAGAACTTCTGGTTTCAGGCAGGAATTGAACCATGCCACCTGGTGGAAATTTGGGTCAACATAATAAAAGCCAAGGGTAGCACCTATTTGTACTTTGAAAACCAGAGCAGTACTTACAAAGTACAATGATTTCACCTTCACCTGTATGTGTAGAACTCAACCTTGAAATGGAATTTTTCTTATGGTGAAAAGCTCTCCTTTTTATCTACGAAACTTGAGTGATGGAAGCTTTTATACTGTACCATAGGAAGCTCTTGAAAGTAACAAAATTCACAAGCATAAAAGAACTTTGCAGCATGTGAACCCACCTTTGATCTGCACCCTGAGCAAAAGACTAACTATCCTTGGTAGAATGACAGTTCTTCCCTCAAAGCAACTGTTCATTTGTGGGAAGTAATCAGACTTTCCTCTTGATGAAAATCAGATTAAGGTTAGACCTACACCTAGGTGAAGCCAAGGGAGGTTTTTTTGGTGGATCCTGAAAGCTGCTAACCACTGACTGAAGGTAAGGCAAAAGCCAGCTCTAGTTCTCTAGTTCTCTCTCTGCTACTAGCAGTGCTCCTTTCTGAAAGCTGCTGCTGGGGAGGATGCAGCCTATCTTGTGAAGCCAGCCAAGTGTTAGCTAACAGGGAGTCACTGACAGGTCACAGCGTATTTTGCCTCAGCAACAGGGAGAAGCAAGAGACAGTCATGTGATGGTTTTCTAGGACAGCTTCTTGACAGATAGAGCATCCATCTACAAAGCAGCTGGGCTAACACTGCCATCCTCCTCTCCCACTGCTCACTCCAAATCCTTAATCTCTTCTTCCTCTGTCCTCTCTCATGCTAGGCATGTTTGCTCCCACACTTGGAACAATGGTCCCTCCAGCACAGCATGTATTTGCATAATGGGTGCTGGAGAAGGCAAAGGGAATCTGACAAACTGCAGTCTCAGTGCATCTTTGAGGAAAATGAGAGAAGAAATCTGCTGTGGACAGTTCCCAGTGGAGATATCATTCTCTTGAGTCCTAGTTTTTAATAGCTTTCTTGTTTCTTTTTGGATGTTCTTCGCAAGCATTCAATAATCTTCAGATTTCCTGAAAAGGAACTAGGTGGACAGGCAAGCACTCTGTGCTGTCATCCCTTTACTACAAGAGCTGGAGAGAACAGCCTGCTGGGAATGACTCTGGAACCCAACAAATGTCTCAGAAGTAAAACCCACTAATATCTGTTTTCTTTCATTGAATAACCCTTTTCTCATGTCCCCACTTGAATACACAAGTCATTCGTGCTCCAGGAGGTATCCTCTGAACCTTGCATGTGCGCACCTCCACATCCCAGTGACGGACTTCACCATGTCGTAGTCAATGTTCACAAAAGTTCATTGTAAAACGGAAGTATTTCAAAGACATCTTCATTTAGTTCTGCTACAATGTCATACAAGGAGTAATCTTAAATCAGTATTTTCTAAACACCATATCTGAGACCAGAGTAGCAGTGTGCTGTCATTGCATAAACCTGTAGTCAGTAACAGTACCTGTCTTAAAGAAACCCCAGCCTAAACACTAAAAGCAGAAAGGAGTGGGATTCTCTAAGTCTGCTCTGAATTGCTGTTTGCCACTATTTGTTATCACACGAGGACCCTTCCAATGCTACCTACATTGCTGTTGAGTTCAGCCTTCTAGAATGGGAGATGTCCGCAAAGAACAAAGCAAGGAGACCTCACTTATTAAGAGTAACCCAAGTGCTCACTCAATTACATGGCTTGTGCTTTGAAACTAGGAATGACTTAGCCCTACAGAGAGAAGAGGAAATGGCAGAAGAGCGGTAAGACAAAGATAAAACAGGTTTACAAAAAAGTCAAAAATATCCAGGTATCTTTGCTTACTTTCAGTACCAGAAGCTGGATATCATCTTCTCTTTATGACAAAGACACAGACAGCAAAGAACCTGCATTTCTCTGTTTTACACATGCCTGGCAGTGTACACAGAGCTATTTAGACATGTGAAAGCCAGTCTTCTGAGGATCTGAACCATCATGTAATCCCTCATGCCCACCAATCTGCCCATGTCCTTGCCTTCAAAACCTGTATCTCAGTTTCTAATTAAAAACTTATTTTTGAAGTGAAAATTACCTTTTCCCTGGCAAAAAAATAATTTTTTTCACAATGTTGTAGCTCATCACTGAACAGAAGATAAAAAGGGAGGAAACTTGCCAATGTGCAAAGCAGCTTGTTTTCAGAACATTAAAAAAATTATTATTTTTTTTATGTGATGAATTATCAAGTTAACCCTTCTTATGATTGAATAGTAACACTGTTCGGATCCGCATTAAAGAAATAAAAGGATATCCTGTAAAGTGCTGTTTTTCCAAGTCCTGTCTGCTCAGCCTTACCTTTACACAGTAATGGAATGGATGGGTCATCACAACTAGAAGCATAACATTTATTACCATCTTCCAGCTCATTGTTGACTGTGTCACCATTTCCAACATTCTTGCTTCTAAGGGTGAAGAAATTTTGCATCCTCACATTGTACCTGAAAGTGCAAAGAAAAGGTCTGAGAGTGCTGCATTTTGCATTTTCTTGGCAAACTTTTAAGTGTCTGAGAACAGCTTATGCAGGCAAGCAGTAAAGCCTAGATGTATGTTCTCTGACAACTAGTAGGAAGTGAAGAAAAAAGGACTATCCAATTTGGTGGCAAGCTGACAGGAAAGCAAGGACTGCGTCTATTCTCTCGTGATATACAGCAAACTGCAAAAAGGCACTAGAGCAGATTTAGTGAAGGCAAAATGCTGGAGCTGTGGATTTTGGAGCCAGGACATTCACTATACAGCAGCTTCTTTCCTCCTGCATCAGCTCACAATTCACCTTGCTGTTTCTCTCAGTACTGTGTTCCCTTTGAGGGGTTCTTGAGCATTTCTGGGACTGATGACCATACCCTTCTGAAGGCAGAACACATCTATTTTAGCACCAGCATGGGATCTAAGAGGCCTGTCAATGAACTCTGCTAAGACTTGATGTAGGAGAAAAGGGAGTTCCAAAAGGGTGCTTTGTGAGGGGAAGGCACCAAGGCATGTCTAGGCAACTTGAAATAGAAGGGTGGACTCACAGACACTTGCAGTAACAGTCAGACCTCTGACTCTCCTGTCAGAGGCAGTGACACAACAGAAGAACATATCAGTATACAAGCTGGTATCAGACGGTCTGAATATAAATACATGCTTAGCAGTCTGTCTGATGTTCCTTGACCTTGTTCTCCAGGGATTACAAAATATGTGTAACAGATGAAATGGTGTGTGCTTACAATCCAGAGTAGCTGGTGGACTTTTTGTGTAACTTTGTATAACTGACATTTTTCCTCAGCTTTTTCTGAAAGCTGGTTTACCTCCATGCACTATGAAAAGCATGCATGAAAATATTTGCTGTTGACTGAGCACAAATCCAGAAAGAAACTGAGTAAGCATGAAAAAACAAGGGATCTTACAAAGACACATGACTGGCTGTATTGTCCTCATGCAGGAAGGCCAAGGACAAAACTAGACCAAAAGAATGATGGTCAGTTAACACCTAAAAGGTATATCAAGAAGAAGCACTTACTTCATGATAAGTATGTAGAATGAATACATAATGATGAGTACAAGGCTTTCCCACCTCAAAGAGACAAAAAGAAGTGTTAGAAGGCCATTTAAACAGCTGTATGCTTTACAAGTTTTATGTAGGAGTGTGCCTTAAACATCTGGTACGAGTCACATTTGTGTACACAGAATTCACATCATTAAGATTAGATGGTGTCTCAGCAGAATCAGGGGGGAAGCAGACTCTAAAGTTTCAATAAACATGCAAATAAAATGCAATGCATATATTTCAGAAATGTGCTATACACACTGAAGCCACAGCCACACTCTGAGGATCATATTACCAAGGCCTTTTGAGATTTCAGTGCTGGAGCACAGGCCAGACACTCTGACAGCACTCTTTTAGAAAATGTCTTGAATCTTTCCCACCTTGAACTGTTCTTTGGGACACTTAGCATGCCCATAAATATTAACAGTCAGAAGCAGAGCAGACCAAGTTTGGTAATCCTCTCTGCATATGTGAATCTTCAAGCCTCATCTATAGCCTATGTACTTTAACGATTCCAAGTTCTTAAATTTTCTTTTAGTTTTCCCTGATCCTCATAAAAACTAAACCCAAAGAAAATGCATAAGATTTCCCAGATGTCAAATCCAGCTCATACTCTCAGTGTGTAAAAATGTAAGTCAATTACGCTACAACTCTGCTTACTGATCAACTTCATGGCAAATACAGGATTGTATGGAATAATTTACACAACTTACCATTCTATTTTCTCATCATATATGAACTAGAAGAAGCAGAAAAAAAGGAAACACATAAATTGACCATTTCTCTGACCCATCTTGCAAAACAGTCAAATTGTTTAGCACATATCAGCCATATCTAACCAGACCTACTTGAGCTTTGACCCTTTCTAACCAGAACTTCCACTGTATGGATTGTGCCCCTCACAAAACACAAACCTAGAGAAAAAGGCTTGGATCCCTGTCAGTGACAGTTACAGATACTATTTAGTAAAATGGTGCAAGCATGCAAAGGACAGACAAATATGCACACATGTACCCACATGCTGTGCTGTGTAAATGACAGCAAAGTCATTTATTCTGAAAAGACCTAACTGGAGTCTTTTTAACAGCTAGACTAGTTTTACCAGATAAGGCAACTATTTAACTTCTGCTCTCAGGCCAAGTGATTATACACACTTTACTCTGCCCTATGTAACTCCTGTAACTGAATACACAGCTAGTGATTAATTTTTATTGCAAAATACAGACTAAGTGGATTCTTCCCTGTCTTGCTACCAGACACATTAAATGTGTAAGTTCAGGAACTACTACACTGCTCTGGATGAACGGAGTGGTATCCCACCTGTGCTCTACTTAGAAAAACCTACCCAGAATCTGTGAAATAAAATTACTGTCAAGGAGCAAGTAACAGCCACCTTCCCTATTTAAAATAGAAGTGTAGCTCAAAATTTTTCATCTCCACAACAAGCAGTCCCCTAGGTCAGAAGAGAGTACTGACTGCACTGCTAACAGTAGCCTGCAGAACTTTACAAACCATAGGTACAAGATGAATGGACATTGATGGACATGATGGATACATATTCTGTGAGGCTGTATGAAATTTTGATATTTGAACCACACACTGTGGAGCTGAGCCCTCACTTCCAAATGTCAGTAGAGGTAGCTGGGAAAATAATTATTTGCCAGTGTGTATCAACAGTTAGCTGGCTGGTCTTCCGAAAATTCAAGCAATGAAACACATCAATTGATAAGAGAACTACTTACAACAATAAGTATGATGACAGATATTGTGTAGTATACAGAATCCCGGAACACAGCCCACTGGGTAAGACAAACCACCTGAAAAACACCACACCTTCAGAAAACAAAAATATTTGATTCTAAAGACATAAAAAGGCCTCTACCTGGCAGTAACTTAGGTGTTTGAGCAGAATTATTAGTATTTTTAGCAACAATTCCAAACACAAACACAGTTTTATGCTAACAGGAAGACATATCAATCTGTTAGACAATGGAGCTATAATAAACACCAGTAATAAAAATACTACGGAAAATTCCATAAATGAAATACATTTCTTACAAATTATATGTGATTTGGTAAAAATTTCCATATTAAAGTACAATTCATTGTACTGCAGCAAATCAACTGTTCCCTCTTCTTTGTATTTGTATCTGATACCTTGCACTTACTACCTGAAAAAATATGATACAGTTTAACCATGTACCGAGTGGATGGAGCAAATGTCATGCTTGTGTCCTGGATTCTTCAATCGTCATCATGCCAGAAAGGATCAGCAGATGCCTCTTATCAGCTGACTGTAAACATACTGTATTGTATAAGGAGGAACCAGTTTCCTCCTTTCCTCTGTATGCTACATGTACAGGGTGCTGAAACTATAGCTGAACTTTTGGGAAACATTTGCTATTTGTAAAGCATTTGCAAATTCTTTCTAACACTTGACATTTTTCACAATGCCATTTCTGTCTTTGACTATTATTTGTTTGGGGTTTTTTTTTAACATTTGCTGATGAAAAGCCCTACACTGTAAGCAATTGAACTGTATAAAGATAAGTATCTTACTAACCTGTCCTGCAAACAATCCACAGACACCAACAATGCAGAGGATGTTGAAAACTGCTGAACCAACAATGGTCCCTACTCCTACATCTCCGTGAGTGATAAATACACCTGCAGAGGGAGCAAAACATACATAATTACCTCTGTCATTTCATTTTAGGTCACTTAGAATATATACTACTTGAAAAGATTGTTTGAAAGTTTAACTAAAACATGTTTCATAATTAATGCTTGCTTCTCTGTGTAACAATTTCTACTTTTAGTCTAGCTAGCAGCTACCCGGTTCTGGCTTAAAATCTCTACATAAATACTTTTATTAAAAGTAAATTATTTCTTAGCTAGTTAGTTCAGCAGTAAGCTCTCTGTTTCACAGCTTGGTTATTAGTGGTGCAGTAAATCCATTTTAACGACTAAAAAACACCTCCAGTCAGTCACATTGGAATCATGGAACATATTTCCAGTATAATAAAGCACAGAAATCTTGTTCCAGGTGAGCAACCAGACAACTTTTGCTAAAGGTATATGATTGCTAAAGGGAGCCTTAGAGGCTTACACTTGCTGCTTTTCAGTAAGTCTGATATGAGGTTATGATATACTCCTTTAGATAGTATTTCCCTGAAGTTTGTACAAACATCAATCAGGATAGTAGCCTCTAGAACCATGTTTAATGGGTTTAAATTAAAAGAGGGTAGAGTCAAACTAGATAAAAGGAAGAAATCTTTTACAATGAGAGTGGTGAGATGATGGCACAGATTACTCAGAGATGGCCCCACCCCTGGAAATGCTAAAGGTCAGGTTGCTCTGAGCAACCTGATCTAGATGGAGATGTCCCTGTTTAATGGAGTGGGGTTGGACTAGATGATGTTTAAAGGTCCCTTCCAACCCAAACCCTAGAGGAGGAGGCAGTACTCTAGGTGGGGTCTCATGAGTGGAGCAGAGAGGCAGAATCACTTCCCTCGACCTGCTGGCCATGCTTCTTGTGATGCAGCCCAGGACACAGTTGATTTTCTAGGCTGCTAATGCACGTTGGGCTGCACACTGACAGATCGTGATGAGCTTCTCATCATCCAACACCCCCAAGTCTTTCTCCTCAGGGCTGCTCTTAATCCATTTCTAAATATATCAAATTATCTCTCAGGGGACTTCAATGAATCTCTTCTTTTACTTCCTGTGTTCAGAATCAGACATTCCCCTCTATGTTTTGAGAGAAGACTCACAGTTTCATGAGATATTTTGAGTAGTTAATTATACCATGAACCACAGACTAGCTGACAGCTGCAATTGCTGATTATAAATTGACAGAAGAATGGTAGCACTTTTGGGTACCTGTGCTTGATCTGCTGCTGATTTTTTAACAGCACATCTAATAAAAGCTTGTGTGTGGGCTTCATACCTATTACAGATGCAAAAAGTTCTGGAGTGGAGCTCCCTGCTGCCATGAATGTGGCTCCAGCAACATCTTCACTCAAATGTAGTTTCTGGAAGAAAACAATTGGTAATTTCAACACTGCTACTGTATTTACACTGTGGAGTTCTACAGTTATGTATGTAACTGTATAGTCAACTGTGGCTTACATGCAGCTGATCAGGGAAAAGCATCTCTGCACATTCAAAAAGACTGTAAACATCTAAAATTATTTTCATTAATTTACTTTTGAAAGTCTAAACACAATAATTCAAGAATTAATGGCAATTATTTGGGCTTCAAAAATTGGAAAAATAAAAATCCATAAGAGAAAAATAAAACCTCTGTGAATAAATCTTACAAACAGCTGGCCTGATTCTGGCTTCATTTTACAACTGTGCTAATCAAAAGTGAGTCCGCTGACACAGATAAAATTAGTCCAATTAGACACAGAGAGGCCTGGGTATGGTAGACAGATCTATTTTTGTGACAGTGTCTCATAAGCTCTAATAGGATATAGATAACGTAGAGTTCTCAGACCAGCATAAACATGTGTAGCTCCACAAGTGGGCTGCATCAATTTAACACCACCTGAAGATCTTTCCCTTGAATGATAAACAGGTTTTATGGAACAGGTTTTCCTTTTTGAGAGTCTCTAGGCTCATCTCTATTATGTTATCTTTCCTTCAAGGATAAAAAAGTAATTAGTGACAAAAGGACAAGCATAAAAATTCTGTACTTCTCATGCAATTTACCTGTAAACATTTCGAGCTGATGACAGGGGCATCCTACAGAACTTGACAAAACAAACATAAATCTGATCTATTACCAGTCATAGATTTGCAGGAGCTTAAACCTAAGCGTGCTATCGAAACTTTTCTTAGTTGTTTTAGTGTTCAGCAGAAGGTGAGACAAGAGGTAAAGATTTTATGAAGGATCAGTAACCAGTAACTGGTGCAACCAAGTGATATAATTTAAATATGGTGTCTAAGGTGCATGCTGAAAACAGAACATCTGAAAATGGGAAGAAAAGACCCTTATTGAGTATCTCACTATTACTACCTTCCTTATTCTTCCATTTGTTCTACTAATGATAAGTGTAAATACATAGCTCTGAGTAACACTAACAGGAATTTAGTACATATAGCCATAGGAAAAAAGACTTTTTAACTAGCTACAGGATTTTTTCAGGAAAAGGTCACACATACTTTTGATTAAAAACAAAGAAGATGAGATTTTCATTTTGCCGTCAAAAAGGAATTAATATCTACATTTGTATTTTGTATTCGTTTTGTAGCAGTTCACCAAAGTCTTACTTAACACAACATTTATATGCCAAGTACAAATTCTACCTTGTCCTGATCAACTCACTTGATTAGAATCCTACATGCAATTTTTGCAAAATCTTCTCAAAAATTATGTAAAGGCATTACATTACCTTTTTTTTGCATATAAAATATGAGTTCTCTTTCCATATCAAACCATGGTGCATACTTTACACATTCTCCCTTTTCTCCACTTTGTGCTAGTACCACTTACACTTCCTTTCTCTTGGTCACACAGTGGAAGGTGTGCAATAAGATTTGCACAGCCAATACATTATTTTACCAACGTATGATTTCTATTTAAAAGTGACATTTAAAACCAGGAGTACAATAATAAACCTAACTCGTCCAGAACTCGTATCTCTCTTAGCTAAATGCTTCAGGTATTTTAAGAGTGGGTTTTGCCACCTAATATCATTAAATCTCTGACTTTTTCTACTTGAGTGTGGCCAGGGGAACAAGTGTGCACAGACCACAGGTTCATTTTTTCATGGAAGTGCCAATCATTTGAAAATAATAAAGGCAAAAAAGTTGACAGGAATGAAATGCAAACATCAGGGACACAAAATGTCTGATTTTATAATATTCTCAATAAATTTCCAAAAGAATAATAAAGTTCTTTAACATACCTCACAAATTTTCTCTAAGGATGGAACAAAGAAGTCATCACATACTATGGCCAAAGCATAGAACATATAAAGAGCCTGTAAAGAAAATAAATCCAGAAAATGCTTCAGATTTTGCTTGTACATGAAAAGATGAAGGTAATGCTGCATTTATTCAAGCTAGCAGAAATATATAGCTTCATTTTGTATTCTGTTCCAAATAAAAATCTCCCTACGCAAAACCAGATTTTTCAATGTAAGATTTAGTTTAGAACAAGAATGTTTTTTCAGACCCTAAAATACTAACAGTACCATAGTTTCATGGAATAGGGTGCCACAACAGGCTTCATATAAAGAAAGCAATGGATAAGGCTTACAAAGTTAGTCATCTTCTGTATTTTCAATTAATTATCAGGCTAAGTAATTAAACAGAAAGTAACACCAGAGTGATTAACAATACTCAGAAAATAATTATAGCTGGAAATAAGCAGACCCTGGCCACAGGTCACTGCACCAAACCTGTTAGGAATTATTCTGGTTCCCTGCATACATGTAATGCCTCCACTGCCTTATGTGGCTTTATGGGCTGTGCTGATGGACTGGGCCTAATCCTGCTATTGTCCATCAAACATGAGGCCTTTTTACTTCACTTTCCCTGAGCTGTGAATGAAAAACTGAAGCCTGCAGGCCTTACTTGCGTTGTGTTTTCTATAGTAAAATATAAAACTACACATGATATTTTCTATATTTCTTCAGGGTTGTTTTTTTTTCTTAAATTACAATTGCATCATTTGTGAAGAGTCACGAAAGGAAAGAAAAAGACTCAAGAATATTTCACACCACACTCAATGTCATCAACAAAGGAATCCCAACTCTGCCTATACAAGATGAAATACAAGCAGAAGTCAGTGATCCAAACTGCCAGGATTTTATCTCCACGAGGATAAATGAATAGGCACTGCAAATTCAGACTTGCATCATTTTCTTAAATAAATCACAGTCAGAATCACTGAGGTTGGAAAAGACTCTTAAGATCACCAATTCCAAACATTAATCTGACAATACCAAGACCTCTACTATACCATGTCCCTAAGATGTTACCTTTTAAGCATTTGTACTCTCTGTATAGACATATTAGAAACACTAAAATCAAAGTATTACAAACATGTTGATATATACAAAGGTCTACTTAGTAAGGTCTCTACGATGATTAACATCTTATTAAAAAATAAAGGAAGAGAAAAGTAAATAATATAAAATCAAACCAAAATTAAAGGATAGTAGAGAAAAACTTACAGCAATTATATGAAGCAGAATTCCTCCTTGCTGACGTTCTTTGTTTGTAAATATATCTTCAGGAAATTCATTAATGGCTGAAAGAGAAATACATTTTAAAAAATTACAGCATCTATAAATGCAAGAAAGAAAAATAAGGATGCATCTGTAGAAATATATGACCAAACATGAGTGTGTCTTTTGATGTATTATATTATAGACCTGCCACTTCAGAATTCCTTTTCTTCTCTGTAGAAAAAAACAGAGAACTGATATCTAGGTGTTAGTATCATCACTCCAGTGACTTAAACCAACCTTCACTGTACTAAGAGTTTCACATTCTTAGACCATTATTTATACTATCATCTCCTCTGTGATAGGCACAGGCACAGGAATTCATCCTGAAATAATATTTTTGGCTTCAAGTCTATCTTGCCTGAAAAATTACACAATGGTTGTAACCTTCTATCAGTCTCTTAGCTATAAACTACAGGGTTCCACAGACTTGCAAATCATTTCACAAAGATTAAAGTAATTCCAAGTACTTTCTCCAGAAATTCTACTATCTCAATCTGTTGAAGGAAGGAATGAAGCAGAAATGGTAGGTGAGGAATAGGAATATTCAAAGACATGAGTTCTGGGGTTATTTCTGACTGACAGTGATTGACAAGACAGGCAGGGATAAAGATCTTTGGTACCTCAGACAGGAGTCTGGGAAATTTAGGGGTGGAAATTATTTCACAGAATCATAGAATCATTAAGATTGGAAAAGACCTCTGAAATCATAGAGTCCTACCTTTGACTGAACCCCACCATGCCAACCAAACCAAAGCACTACATGCCATGTCCAGTCATTTCTTGAGCACTTCCAGGGATGGTGACTCCACCACATCCCTGGGCAGCCCACTCCAATGCTTGACAACTCTCTCAGGGGAAAAATTGTTCCTGATGTCCAACCTGAGCCTCCCCTGGCACAGCCCGAGGCCATTTCCTCTCATCCTATCCCTGGTTGCCTGGAAGAAGAGGCCAACCCCCACCTGGCTACAATCTCCTTTCAGGCAGTTGTAGAGAGTGATGAGGTACCTCCTGAGTCTCCTTCTCTCCAGGCTCCTTCTCTCCCCAGCTCCCTCAGCTTCTGCTTGTAAGATCTGTGCTCCAGGCCCTTCACCAGCTCCGTTGCCCTTCCCTGGACATGCTTCAGCACCTCCATGTCTTTCTTGTAGTGAGGGGCCCAAAACTAAACACAGTACCCAAGCTGCAGCCAGTGCTGAGTATTGGAATCCACTGGAATCCAAACGCACTGAAATCAGGATCTTATTTAGAAAGGGGAGTACCTTTCTACAAGGAGTTGCAGATGTAGTTTGACAACATAATCCTCAGAAGGTTCTTACAAATTTACCATAAAATACTGAAATGCAGGCAAGGAAATAGAGGGAATGTATGATCATCTTCCCCATATTCAAGTCTGCAATATTAAAGAAATTATTGGAGCACCATACATATTTATGCTGTTCCATTTTCAATTTCAATGCTGTGTTTTCTCTTTTTCTTGATGTAATTCTGCAAATAATAACCATGAACACAGAAACAAAGAAATTGAGGTATGGTTGATGTTTTTAGCTACTAAAATTCAAACACACTAAACCAGCCTTATTTTCAGGAAATGTTGCACTGGATCTTTGAAGATTACACTTTTTAGAGTATCTTAAATTTGAATTACCTGTAATCACCAGCCATGCTTGAAAAATCTTAGCGAAATGTGAGGATAATCTAGTTTTAAATACCCAAATGACTTGTCATCTACTCAGTCTTTCAATCTTACATAAATACAAAAACATCTCTTCCAGTCTGTACTATACACACCTACCTATGTTGCATATGTCTACCTTGACAAAGACTTGGTCAGTTCCTCCCTGCAAAGCTGAATATCCCTTAGCTCTGTTTTTTCCTTAGTGCCCACTACCATGAATATATTTTTTAAATTAATACAGCAGCAACAGGCAGTGCTTAAAACCTTATATACATAATTCATACCTTCTGTCCAAAAGTCATTTTATGAAATCTCTCTAAATTCCCGTACTCAGTATTTGAGAACCACTACAGTGTTGTTAAAACTACTAATGATCTACAGAATATTTAGCATAAAATAGAAGTTGAGCAGCAAAGATTGACTGTAATTCCTTTACTCATTTGCATTAGGCTTTACATTAAGATCCACTCTCATTGCTATGTTCTGACCAGAACCAGTATCAGCACATGACATGTTGAATAGAGCTTTCCAAAGAGACGGATGTATCTTTTCTTTTACATCTTAGACAACAAAAACTATATAAAATTGTAGCAAATATTGCTTAGGTACTCCTGGATGTGATCCTACTGCTAGGCAAGTATTCTATTCCAGGTCCTCCTTTTGTCATCCCCAGGAAAAAATGAAAGCAACAGTGGATATAAATATATAAATGCATCAGCACAATAACACCCAGTTGCTCACATTCATGGGTATGCAGAGTGACTAAAGACTATCAGCAGGACTACCTTCAAGAAAGTGATGTGGGCTGCTACAGAACTCCATTGTCTTCAAGGGCCATGATCTGCACTGTAACAAGATTTGTGACCTTATGAAACAGTCAAAGAAAACAGCAGTGCCATACAAATGTAAACCACACCACAAACAACAAACATTTGCCTATTGAGCCAAACAAATTCAAGTACCTCTAAAATCAAAATATAAAAATAAAAAATGTCCTCCTTTCTCTTTGGTTTTCATCACTGTTACCCTCAAACAACAAAAAAAGATAGTGAAAATATCCATAAACAAAGAGAAACCATGTGTTGTAGTTTTGAGTATTCAGAACTGACACTCTGACTCTTACTGGCTGACATTGCAAGATAATTTACAAACTATTGGTTATGATGCAGCAATTTGCAATGTTTTTTTCTACAGATAATCATTTTAAGATGCCAAGAGAAGCTTATATGCATATAAAAGCCCAGCAGTTTCCTTGTAGTGATATTCCGCTATAGTAATATAGCAATATTTAATATAGATATAGTAATATTTACTATAGATATAGTAATATTTAATATAGTAAAATACAGCAATATCTTTCCCCCTGTGCAGCAATCAGAGTGAAATACACTTCTGGAATAATACTGAGCTACTATCAACTTCAAGAAGTTCTTGTCAGTTACACCAGCTGCCAAAAGCAAAATTTCTCAGAGAAGTTATTTTCTTCCACATGAAATAAAGAATGGCAAAAAATTAGTAAGCACTCAAAGCATGTGGTTTTAAATAAATTCTGCCTATTAACAATTAAGAATAACTGAAGCGGTTAGTAACTAAAAAAACATTAAAGAAACTTTTCCTTTGAGAGAAAAGACACAGAGCTACAGCTGAGGGTGATAACAGTACTAGTAATAAATAACTGCTTGTAATAAATACGCACTTGCATAATATTAAATAACATGAAGACAATTGCTCAAAAATAATACTCCTCTGCACACAGAACTCATGGCATCCAGTTGTTCTCACAAAGAGACACTACAAAATCTTCTTTTAAAATCAGGGAACTGAAACAAAACTCTGGATCTTGGCAAGCATTTCTTCCTTAATGAAATGGCCATCTACAAGTGAGTTCCAAGGTAGAGTTTGGAGCTTTGGAGTATAAATCTTTGCTGTCTTTATGGCTTTATTATCCAGATAATCGGGTTTTGTCTAACTGTCATCTACAAATTCTGTATACCTTTTCTACATGCACTGTTCTGTATTTGCTAGCTGAATTGTGATTTCAGTATTTTAAACAATGATTTGTTTTTCTTACCTACTGCTTTGATAACCTGTTTTTTCAGGAAAAAGTTGTTTGGATTCCCTTGGATCCTAGCTTAGGCCTGGGGATTCAACAACACTGAACTGAGGGGGGCAGTGGTATTCCCTCATCCATTTAAGCTGGCAAAGGGCATATGACTTTATCAAATAGCTTAAGAGAGCACAGTCTGCCCTCATGGTACAATGCGATTTGTGTGCAGAGCAGGGCACTGCTCTACTTCACACAGGTATTTTCTCATGTATGGGAGACAGAGCTATCTGGCTGCCTGAGTGGGAGCTACATCTCCTTGGTTTCTACTGAAAAGAGACAGAACAGATGGGAGAAGGAGATGAAATGAAGAGCAGTACATCTAATGGGGCTAACCCTTGCCAAAAAAAGGAAGGGAACATACACCCATCATCTCAAAATCAGCTAGAAGTATAGAAATATTTATCCTGCTGGTACTGTTGCAAACTCATGGCTCCTGCAGCTCTCTTATCCAGCACAGATTTGAGGAGGAAGGGAGGGCACCAAGAAAGCCAAGTCTATATTGAAATTGCCATCATTCTGCAGCTCATTCCCTCTCTCTAATCATGGAATGAGTGGGGAAACAAAAGTAGCTTATCCAGCCATGAACTGGGGGAGACACCACCACCTTTTTCTCTGAGTCATGGACATAAAAGAATCCTTGATTATGGCATGAACAGAAAGGATGATTCACCTTTGATACAAGCTCTGGTTGAGCTGCCTGTGGCTAAAGAGCTCTGCAAATAGCATGCCTCAGAACAGACTCCAAGAGCAGCTGCAGCACAAGCTGCCTGCATGGCTCTGGAGGGAAGACCTGGCATGCAGCAGCTGGGGTAACCCCAGCACGCCAGTGACACCTGCCCGGACTTAGGCTGTTACCGGATTAACTCCGGGTACCGTCAGAGCATTGTTCCCACATGCCCTATCCATACTGTGACAGGCTGGCTGCCAAGGAAGTTAAGTTTCAAAATCTCCTAAGCCTGACAACCATCTCAACGACCACGTGGATCCATGGTTATGTAACCTGTCTTGACATGTGATTTCTTCACCTTATTAGCAGTTGATTTACTCACAACAAACATGCAAAGTCCTAACACCTGCTAAGCATTCAAGCCTGCTACAACTCCTAAATTTTTTCCTCACAGGCCAAAGGGATCTGTAGATGTTTGAAGGGAGATGTGCCATCAGCTCGTGCCTTTGCAGGAAGGGGTTAGTCACATGATGTATGCAGGAGCCCGCTGCAGGCATCTTGTTCCTCTGCCCATATTCCTCTGTCCCTTCAGGACATATTACATTTACAGATTGTAATGCATACCCTTTTGCCCTGGCATTCAGGAATTGCTGATCATCAGACTCACCCAGGGAAGAGGTAAAAGGGGAAGAAGGGTAGGCAGAAAACAGAATTACATACTTCCACTTTTACCCCCTTCATAACCATATTCCCAAGCCAGCTCGAATATTTCAATATTGTATCATTTGCTTAAGCACTGCAAGCACCTTTAGGCACTTCTGCACTTAGTGTATTTCTGCTTATGTCCAATTTCCTTTTCACATTCCAAATCCTCATCTTTCCAAGGCCTGGTGTTGTGCTCATACACATATAATTGTGCCTCAGTGACAGTGAACAGACTCACTATTGTGTGCAGAACTGAGCTTCTACATGCCTGCCAAGCAACTGCATGCACTGTTACCTGGTGGCAGCAGCAAAATGTCAACAGGTTGTGTGACAGGAGTTGAACTTGAAACAGACTTCATCGTACTGCAACTTGCACTATTTTATCACTCTGTACTAACAGAATCTGTTAGAAGATTTGATTGAAAACCAAAAAATCATCACTTCTTCCAACAACATCTCCATGAATGTAGGGGTCCTGTATCAGTTGTGTTGCAACAGGACAAGTATGTCTTAAATCACTCTTGCTTTTGAAACATTTGTGACTTTAGCCCATGCTGCTCTTGAAAATCGGTGCACTGGGAAGATTTTTATAGAAAGCTGTTTAGTCACTTTGAAAGCATCCTGAAGGCAACGGGGAGAAATTCCTCCCATATTCCCTTTACCACCAATGTCAAAAGAGTCCTGTCATATTTCCCATATTAGCTCAGGTGCTGAAGTGGTGACAGTCTTAGAAATGACTGTGGTGACCTCAGTACATGTAGATGATCTCAGGAAATGACATAAGACACTCAGCTGATCCTCTTGCACAACCTGTGCACTGTCAATATTGTGCTAGTAATTGTGTACTTTAGAAAAGAATAGCAGGTTGCTTTTGCTCACAGGAAACTATTGCCTTATTGTAGTTAGGTGTTCTAGTGTTAACACTGGAAACAAAGTCAACCCAAGATCTTACCATCACAGTGAAATCAGTTTACTCAGCTATAAAATGTATGATATGAAAGTCCTCCTTTTCAATACTTCCCAAAGTAGATATAATAAATTTGAACAGTCATTAGAAAATCATAAGTGTGCCATAGTACATTAAAGGTATATTTTAAAAAAATTACAGAAAGCCTAAATTAATGAAAAAAATATATAAATCTCAAATTTTAAAATGACCCTTTCTAAAATCACAAGTTAACATGCCCTTAACTCTAAATTGTCAGTGAAGAAAAATGGTCTACTCAGCGAGTCCTTTTATACATGAAAGCTGTTAACTTGGAAATATTACAAGGACCAAAGAAGAAGTAAAGAATAATTCACAGATAATGTTGGATGGGCTCTGGAAAAAATAAGAATTGCCAAGCTTTAAGCTTCCATTTCTATTAGACAGCTCTTTCCAGTTTTCTGTAGCAGGATGGCATGTGGATTTTCCCTCAAAAACTCAGTTCAGCTTCTGCCGGATACTAACCTAGGCACCAGTGTTACAAAATCAGGAATGGGCTATTCTAAGAAAAACACACTTTTACTTGAAAAATACTGCAAAGACATTTCTATAGAGATCTCTCTTTAGTAAACTCATTTTGTGGATTATATTACCTGGACAGCAACAAAGCATCCAAATGAAAAGCAATGAAATTATATGAAATACCCCCCCAACTTCTTAGACAGACATTTGTGCATCCCTGCAATGCTGTGTGATGCCAACAATCAAGGTTTCGCTTTGCAAGTAAAGTACCATCCAGAAGGAGGCAAACTAAGCATCCTCTTCCACAGCCCTCACCTCACAAAGAGTAGAATTATGAGCAAACTTTATCTCCGTGGTATAATTCAATTTGCATTGCTCAGCCAAAAAGAGGACTGCCAAATGAAATTATATGTGCTATGGTAAGTGGCGGCTTATGAAGCAAATAACAAACTCAATTCTCAACTATTATTCATTTGATAGATGATTGTAAAGGATAGGGTATTAATTAAATACTTGAAAAACTCCCATCAGTATGAAGTTATGAAAATATCTATACAAGATTGGAATAGGTACAATAAAAAGTAATTGTTACATCTTATTAAATCCTGGACTCACCCTGAGTTTCTTTTTTATAAAAAAGAAAAGAATTTGCACTCATTAAGACATTGTCAAACAATGAAATAAGAACAAATGAAGAATTATCCATCAACAAAAGCTGAAAGGCACAATGAAACCTCAACTTCTGATTTAAGGGGTCAGTGATGACATATGGATGCACAAGTACTGCAACATGGGCATGCAACAGCATATCAGATAGCAACATTTCATGCTGCCCTTTGTGTTAATGGTTTTAATGTCCTCAAAATAACTCTAAAAAGTTCACAAGGTTTGAGATCATGTTTGTTTGGGTTTTTTTCTCCCTGGCCTTTGGACCAGTCACAGAACTTCTGAACTCTTCTAACTCTTCACTCTTCTGTGGTTACGGCCCTGACTTTCCACAAAGCACATGTGTTTTCCTCAAAACCCCACCCATGGACACCAACCTTTTTATTTTACACCTAAACCAGGATACTAAAGTAATTTTCACCTTCTCCCCTTTTGTACTTACTGCCTCATACTGCCTCAGCTCTGTTTACACTACTCTGAGCCAAGGCTGGCAAACCAGTTCAAACACTGGCAAGGTCCAGCACTGCTGCAGGTTATTCAGACAAGTCATTTCCTGGCTCAGGGGGAATAATTCTGGTTCTCAGGACTGAATAAACACTGTGGAACAAAATGAATAGGTTTAAATTGTACTACCTCATGATTGCTATATGACTTAAATGCAGTCATCTATGACTTAAACACAGACATCAGGAAAAAAATGGTGTCTTCTACATGAAATTTGCCTCTGGTTTCCCACTTTGAGCTTCCTATATTTGCATTTCCTCTCGCCTTCACCTTTCTCTCAATTTTTGCTTCTTGAAAGTTGATGCTTTCTCTGCTTTACAGCATCTTATTTCATTTGAGGGACAGAGCCCTCTGGCTGTGCAGTGTTTTGGACTCAGCTTGGCTGTGTGCTTTTTAAATACAGACAGAAAGTGGTGTCCCTGGCAAGATCACTGCCTGCTAGGAAAAAAGGATTTAAAAAAGGGATAATGACTAGATTAGCTATCAATACTGTGACTCACATAAGAAAGGACAGTTATTAAAAGGTCAGGCAATTTTTCATCTCCACAGAAAAGAAACATTCCTTATGTTTTTCACAGGCAAGCCTTCCAGCTGCAAACAAGCTGGAGAACCAAACATCACACTATGAGTTTTTGGTATTATCAACTCAAGCTCAACATAGTCTTGTTTTTCACTCCCAGTCAGGCTCCAAAATCTCTTCCAAAACTAAAGGATGGAAAGTATTTATGCTCATCGTTCAGCCTATCCATTAATAAACTCAGTTTGTTCACCTTGCAATAAGGCCAAGGAGAGGCTGCCTCCACTGACATGTCAGCAGCATCTGCTGATCTCAGCATGGACTGTGCTGCCAGGGAAATGACCATCCGGTTTCTGTGACAGTGGGCTTTGAAAATCAACTGGACAAGTTGTAGGACTTCAGTGAAAAGATTACAGAAAGTCTAGCATAGTTTTAAGACATTGTGGCTTAGTAACCCTCTTTGAAATGACACACTCCATCTGGCACAAAAGGACACTTTTACAGATAGTGGGGTTTTAACTCCCCAATTTTGTTACTGAGTATTCACTGGAGCGTCTTTTATATATACTGTTGTTGTATTATGCCTAATGAATATTTTGATAATCAGAGACAAACCATTCTCTCTTCCTTGGGTCCCAAAATGACTCTCTCAGCAGGCAGGTGTATAAGGAACAACCACCACAGAAGTGGGCCTTGACAGATTTCCCTACACTGAAGGATTTCATAGCAGGAAGAAAGTCTTCCCTGTACCACTTGAATATGCAACCAGGAGGGATCAGTTAAGTGAATCTGGTCCTAGGTAGAAGTCTTCTTTCTCTCTGAACATCTGAAGACCTCATTTGGCAGAGGTCATCTATTTCAAAACTGTGATGCAATATTATTCCATTGATATCGCATAACAATGGGATCAAAACTTCTCCTTAAAAAGAAAATCTGGCTACCAGTAACAGAGCTAAAGACAATCATGTTTGTGAATGGATATAGATGGAGTAGCAGGAAATAACATCTTTCCTTATAAAATATCACTGATCCTTTTCCATGCTTGCAAACTAGTACTTTTCTGTACAACCAAGTTCTTTCTTCCTGCCCTTCTTCCATGAATAAAATAGGGTGGTTATTACCTCATTATACCTCCTGGAGGTAGACCTCAAATAACACAGAATACAAGGCTATTCCCTGCCTGGTACATCCCCAGTAGAAGTGACAACCACATTCAAATGGTAAAATAACCAGCAAAATCTGACTTGATCCGTCAGCCTGCAGATTAAGTTTGAACTGCTGGTAGCCAGAAAAGCTACCAGGTTACTTGATCACATGTAGAAAACACTGAGGAGGAACAAATAAGCAACTGCAAGAGCTGCCAGAGCAGCTATCGTTCAGAACAGAAGTGCACTTTAAACGAAACTGTGCTATTGTGACTTCAGCACAGTTAATGCATAATAATAGGCTTTTGGATCCCTTCTACTTCAGTAAAAGCTGCAGTATGGCTCATTTAAAAGCAGCTGTATTGGCACATACACCATTCTTCTTCTCCAAATGCATGGAAAAGGAAACAAAAATCAATATTTATAATATACCCAAACCAATTAGGGATTTTAACCACCTAGAAAAATTGTGACACTCTCCAAGCTGAAGTAGCACAAGAACTACACATGCCTAAGACTCTACCAGGCTAAGATTAAGTTAAATAAACTGCTTTTCTAGAAACAAATGGGCATGAGATTACAGAGCAGTAGCAGACTTTAAGTCAGGCCTACAAATACCAGAAAAAGATAAAACATAAAATCAGGCATGGGTAAACTTTCCTTACTTAGAAGTTTTTCTTTCTGGCTACAGAGGGGAAATTATGGAAGACAGCTGTAAAAAGGCCTACACAAACATTTATTCCACCCCCTGCCAATTTAGGATTTCTTCCAACAGTGAGTTTTCTTGTGCTTTGTCTTGAAAAACGTCCTTTAACCAAGAGGGAACAGGTAACATTCAAAGGTGCTATAACAAGGCAGAGGAAGCCCCTCAAGGCAGTTCTTATGTGACCCTTCTGGAGCCAGAGTTCCCAAAAGAGTTCAGTATAGGCAAGCCAAGATTTTCAAGGAACTCAGACACCATGCCCAGACCTTACAAAAATCAAGCTGTTGATGCCACAAGTTGCAAGCAGCTGACTAATTTGCTGAATTTTGCTTTTATTTTTGAACAACATTGAATTTTGAAAAATTGTTTCAAGTTGCATATATTAAGCTCTCTCAAAAAAAACCCCCAAAACAACAAAAAAACCCACCAAACCCAATAGTGTTAAAACCACTGGATCTATAATGAAGTGAGGGTTTGAAGTCAAGTATTTAGGATAATTTTTTGTTCCAGGTACCCCTTGTTTTGAAAGACTCATTTTCATATGGAAAAGAGAAGCATAACATTTTCTCCTTGTGAGCCACGCTCATGTGGTATAGCCAATTCTCATTATGTCTTTGTAATAGTCAGTTTTTACCTCTTCTGAAACCATGGTCCTGGAATCGTGCAATTATATAGAAACATCAGCTTTCACTTAAAATAAAAAATCGGCTTCTAATCTTTGTGTTTCTAGAAGAAAGCCAAAGCCCAAAAATCTAAAAGACATAAAAAAAGTAGAAGACAAACATTGTTCATCTTATCAACAAACAGCATAATTTTGCAGGGTCAGGTTTACACTTTATGAGCACCCAGGATTACCAGGAATACTCCTCGGTTCATATGCTTTAGCTCAAAGTCACAAATACATGCACATTTCAGCATGCAGTTTCTGCTCAATAATATAAAATTATGTCAGCATGTTTTCTATACCATAGGCTAATGTCCACTTCATCTCTTCCACACAAGTAATCCCATCTAAGGCAATCAAGATTTAATACTCCAGCTCCTATGCCATGATTTCTTTACTACATAAATAATTTTTCAAATGGTAGATTGCACAGTTCTCTGCTATTTTTCCCCAGAAATTATCCCTTAGGGCATTTTCTCATTACTCTAGAAACTCAATAAGAAGCTGTAAACACTACTGGATTACTTCAAGAATGATCTCTTTTCAATTCTAGCCTCTACTATATACTTCAACAGCCTTGCATTTGATATGAAATCTGGTAAGTATACACCAGCTTCTTAGAAGATTCGGAGACTTCCACATATGCAGCAGCCTGTTAAGCGGAACTGGACATCTGAAGGAGGATAATGAAATACATAGTAATTATTCCAGAAAAAAAAGTGATTTTAGTGTAGAATAGAGGCAAACAGCTGGAGAGTCCACTGCTGGAAAGTAATCAGATAAGCATTACAATAATTTCACAATCCAAAATTAAAGTCCTTCTCACACTATCTTTGACCATGTGAAATCCTATTCCATGACTATTTAGCATCTGTAAATGAATGCTGAAATGAAGTTCACACCAAATCACACAGAGATGGAGAGACATATTGTACTGCACTTGGAGCAGTGCATACACAAAGCTGAGCACAAGGCCAAAAGCCACTGAAGTGAAAAGAGCAAAAGGAGGGAAAGAGGAGGAGGGAAAAGGTACATTGGTTTTACTAACATCACAGCCCAGCCATGAAAGATCCATAGAGGCCTTTTTTTGACTTCAGAACTTAAGCTTACAAGAATGTACAATTTAACACAACACATCTCGCTTTAATCTAGCCAGGTCAGCTGCCATTGACAGGGGAACTACTGTCACACAAGCCTCAGCACACATGGCACAAGCCCAGCTGGAAGCCTGGATATATAGGTCAGAGCTGGAGCTGCTGCTTCATTGCTGCTGGTACCACAAATAGTTCACCTACACTCAGGTACTCCTCCATTACTGCAAGAATTCTCAATCTGTAGGTTTGGAATGTTGCCTTCTAAAAGCAGCCATCCCACTGTCACAATCCTGAGTGCATGTACTGTCTGAAACCAAGCCACAGAGCAGCACTTCCCATGCCAAAGCAGCCACCAGAAGTGCAAACAATTTAAAGAGTGCTAGCAGATTTTATCTCATTCCATCAGGTGGTTCAAAAACTGATTTTTCAGTCCTAGTAGTGGCTTAGATTAATTGAAAAGGAAAATCCACCTTTCTAACAAATATTAGAAATACACAGAACATATATATACATTCTGTTTATATTCTCTCTATATATACCCATTTAGGTTTCCCTCAAACAGTTAGGTGAAAAAACCCATCGTGCACTGAGACGGTCAAAAAGAAGTTGGTTCCCTGTATTGCTGCTGCACACCAGGAAACAGAGCCAGTCTCAGAAAGAAATCTGATATACAGCTGCAGGAGCAGAAGGGTACTGAAAAGCATCAGAAAAAGCAGCAATGTGGGCTAGGAAAGTGAGTACTCAAAGACCCTAGAGACTCACCACAAACTTCACCTGCTCCCAGGTTATGTAAGGAGAGCAGTGCTTAAAACTGCTGATCTGATCAATCATAGCTCATCTGCCCAGAGAGCCAGCCTAACATTTCAAGTTATTTATATGCCCCTTTTGGATTACTAAATCATCAACTTAATTTATAGTGTCACTATGCCAAGTAATACCAATCTTTCACAGTCAGAGGGAGGACAAAATGTATGAAAATGCCTCATATTCTTTGTAACTCCCTTCAACAGCCTGGCAGAATGTAGCCAATGAATACACTGAGCTAACTGACATGTTTGTGTATTTCCATTTACTTGGAATCAAGAATTTGCAAACCAGTTACAAACACCAAGGGACACTACCAGATAAGTACTACTTTTCTAGTCTTTGTTCTGTGAAAATGCTTCTTCTGGTACCTTGCAATCATTAAATACTGGGCATAAAATGTTGTACCCGGGGTGCGAAACAGTAAGGTCTGGTAAATTTTTCTCGCTTAATAATGGATTGTGTCTTTTAAAATCCCTAACTTGAGCATGGCAGTGCTTTGACTCCAGTCGGCTAGCACTAGTTATAGATTACTTCAGCACATCTCATCAGCCACTAACAAATCACTGTGCAGTCATTCAATCACTGTCTGAAGCTTTTAAGTTATTTTCCAGAGCACTTGCTCTCATTGATGTTAAACTAATCTGAGACAGATCTTTCAAATTAATTTTGCAGTGAAGACACAAGCTGAATGATAGAACACGATTTCCCCAAATGCATGGTATGGTTAATGCCACAGTTGGGAATGACAAGTACCAGTTTTATTTCCAGAAGTAGTTCCATCCACTAGACAAACCTCTTCCCATTCTTACAGTGAAAGCATAGATTATGGTTTAATACAAGACAGGCCAGCCTGGGCAGCTGACCAAGTAACAGCTTGTTTTTATCAGTTAGGTTTTTTTCTTCTTAAATTTAACAGTTGGGAGATTTTGAAATGTGTCTGCAGATGAATCAACAGCTTAAATGGCTCAGTGAGCAAAATAATTGTATGGATTTTTTTTGTCAGCATGGGGATTTTAACATATTTGTAACTTTGCAGACATAACAAATTAGAGTAAAAGTCATTTCAGTTCTATTTTGGTTCCCTTTAACTCTCATTTCTTAACCATATTTCTGCTGAAAGACTAATATTGAAATTAAGAAGCATAGCTCTACAAAAGTTAATGGAGCTCTGCTGATTTACGTCAGCTTGAGATTCCAGCCCACATATTTTTCTTTAATTAGAACAGTTCAGAGGCATAAACAGTGCAAACACTGGAAGTGCATGATGTTGCTCTCAAGTCTGAGTTTAGAACTAGACAAAAGAATTCTAAAGTAGAAAAAAAATGTGTAGACAGTACATTTCAACAAAGACAGAAAAAGTTCTCATGGTGTTTCATAACTACAAGGCACAAATCAAGGGCCCAGGTTCCATAATGGACCGTGAGTGCTCTGTTTATGTAAGTTCATCAGCACAAGCCCAGCCCACCTGTTACAGAAGTTACTATTAAAATTTGTCTCATTTCAAATTAACTTCTAATTTTTAAAATTAAGGACCTATTTAAGTAGTCTGATAAAGCTCCTGTGATGATCTTATACAAAATATAGTCACCAAGCAAAGACGCATTTGTCTTTATTTCACTGAAGACAGTTTGAGCTGGATCTAAACAGCAAAACTACATTCTACTATATTACAGCGCTATTTGCACTGGGAAATAATTATATTTATATTTTATTCCAGCGATACATTACATATATATATATCACTGGTAGGCAAAACAAAATTCTACATATTGAGAAACATATGTTGACATTTTAAGCATTAATTATACTCAATGGGACTGGTGCCCTTTTCCAATGGATTCACACCATTAAGGTTAATGGTTTATGCACCTACTATAAAAACAGAACTGACAAAATAAAGCTGAGTGAGTACACAGGCTCTGATAAAGGTTCGAAGCCACCACATTAGACTTCCTACACAACGGATGGGGAAAAGTACTGAGATATCCGTGTCAGACTGGAATCCTTATTTCAGTTTTTAATCTAGGCGTTGCGGACACTATGCCCTGCTAACTGCAGGGTGAACTAGTGATAGCCTGGATAGACATACTCTGAAGTACTTAGTCACTCTCTTAAAATGTGATGCCCCATCCAAGATAAATTTCTCATAGAAAGCAACTGGAATATGACCCCTTAAGAAAGTAAGGGTAATCCCTGAATATTAGAGAATTCCTGCCATATCCAGTAAGATACAGTGTCAGCAGCCCAAGCTAGGCCTCATCCCTTTTACTCAAGGGATGCTGTGGCAGTGAAGAATGTGATTGCCAGACTGAAATAAACTCCATTTTTTTGCAGAAATATTTGGAGCACAGGAGATCATCAGACTCAGACACAAGTGGTGTTTCCCACTGGAAGAGGCCTGCCCTGGTGTTTGGATATGACACACCACACTGGGACTGGGCTGTGAATGGTGAAAATGTAAAGAAATGACAGATTCTAACACATACAGTAATAACTGTTGGCCTTAACAAATACCAGCAATATACAGAAATGACAGAAAAGGCTGCAGACAAGGAAGAGTGATGGGGTACTGCCCACGGGACTCCTCTGCCACCTCTGACAAGCAGAAAGAAATTTGGTTGAAAACCTGAAGCAGGCACAGCTTCCAAGAAAAGGAGGATGGCACAGGTGTACCAGCAGCCTGAGGAGGAGTCAGTGGCAGCTGGAAGAAGCTGAGAAGAGGGTGGTAATTGTCTAAAATTAATGTGCAAAGAGGGAACACTGTGCCCATGAATAACAGACTTGAACAATCACAGGACAAGGAGAACCTTTTTCTAATAATAAATGCAGCCACATCAAGACAGACTAACCTTCCAAATAAAGCACTGGTAAAGGTATTGACAGCAAGAATGCTGTAGGAAAACTAGATCTAGGATACAGGATAATGTTAATGACTGCAGCAAAAAACCAACACAGTCTTTACAAAGTCACAGTTCTCCATATGTTTGATAGGCAATCAAATATTTGATTTTCCCACACCAAAAACCCCCACCCCATCTGGCATAGCTATGGGTTCAGGGATACAGACTGCAGGAGGGAAGAGTTCAGAGGAGATGTAACAAAGGCAGTTTGTGTGCATTTAGTTTAAATGTAAGCTGCACTTTATGAATAAGCCTTTAAATGCTACCATACTGACATGCTAGAGATATAACAGAGAGATCATAGGCCTGTATATATTACTAATAATCAAAGTAATAGCCTACTTTTGCAAGCAACTTCCTACAATTCAAATCCAACAAAGCAGAGTTGCTAATCATTTCACACAAAAGCCATGCCATCATTATAGCATGTTTTCCTCACTACAAAAAGCTGAAGTAGTGGATTATCTTCACAGCATTCTTAAAACTCATTACTATACACTACTTGTAAAACATATGTACATATACAACTAAGTATAATAGTTAATATCATAAAAACAAAAAGAAATCATAAACAACACTAGACAGGATTAAGAGATTACTGATAAAATAATTGCTATGAAAGTAAAAGGTTTTGAGGAAAAAGTAGCATGTAACAGAAAAATCACAGAATATTCTGAGTTGGAAGAGACCCACAAGGATCACAGAGTCCAACTCCCGGCCCTGCACAGCAGTACCCCCACGAGTCACACCGTGTGCCCGAGACAAACGTCCAAATGCTTCCTGCACTGTCAGGCTTGGTGCTGTGACCACTGCCCTGGGCAGCCTGTTCAATGCCCAACCACCTCTGGGTGAAAACCCTTTTTCTAATACTCAACCTAAATGTCCCCTTACTCAGCATCAGGCCATTTCCTTAAGTCCTGTCACCACAGAGAAGAGATCAATACCTCTTCTTCCTCTTCCCCTCACAAGGAAGTTGTAACTGCAATAAGATCTCCCCTCAGTCTCCTCCAGGCTGAATAGACCAAGTGCCCTCAGCCACTCCTCACACATCTTCCCCTCCAAGCTCTTTGCCATCCTTGTAACCCTCCTCTGGAGGGTCTCCAATAGCTAATTACCTGTGTTATATTGTGTTGCCCAAAACTGCACACAATATTCAAGGTGAGGCCGCCCCAGGGCAGAGCAGAGTGGGACAATCCCCTCCCTCGACCGGCTGGCGATGCTGTGCCTGATGCCCCCCAGGTCAGGGTTGGCCCTCCTGGCTGCCAGGGCACTGCTGACTCAGATTCAACTTGTCAATCACCAGGACCCCCAGGTCCCTTTCCACAGCATTTCTTTCCAGCATTTCATTCCTCAGTCTGTAAGAATATCCGGGGTTGATGAAGAAATCAAAGACTTTTTATGAAGACACAAAAAGCCAAGAAAGAGAAGACTGAAAAAAGTGCAGAGCACACAGAGAGAAGTATAGAAAATTAAATGAGTGGGAAATTACACAAAACATGCACAGTAAGGAATAACTACTAAGATCCAAAATGATGTGCCATTTTTGACTAAACATTCAGGGATGTGCTAATGAGACATGAAGACAACCAGGAAGAAAAGCCTGAAGATCTGAGAACAGAAAAATGTGTGAGAAACAGGCACAGAAACACATACTTGGAAATTAACCATCAGAGAAGTTATGATTGAAGCCAGCAAAACTGAAGATGTTATAAGGAAGAGAAGGGAAGTGAAGGAAGAAACATGAATTATGCCAAAAGAAAAATTAAAAGGAGGTCAAGGAAACTCTGACTAAAGCTTAAGATACCCAATACAGCACGACACCAAAGAAGACAAGGCGAATAAACAGAGGTAGTGACAGTAGTATCAGCAGAAACATACAGACAGATGAAGAACTGTCCCAGTGATCTCCCTAAGGACATGGACACACAAACGAATCACAATTACCCCACAGAATTCATTAGGAGTGAACCTATGGGAACCACAGATGCTAAAAACATTTTAACCCAAACAATCAAACTGTAATTCCTATCAAAGAACCTGCAAGACTGACTAACATGTAAAGAGCCTGAACAAACACCATCAGTCAGGTAAAACTTGCAGTTCAGAGCAGGTAATCCACAACACTTCAGTTATTTGCAATACTGATTTCTAAAAGATAGTAAATTAAACCCAGCAGTATTTACTTAAATCAAATCATTTACACCATGGCTTTTCCCTGAAAAATGACGGTACATTTTGGCTCAACTCAACACCATTTTTCTTTAGATTTTAGAATCTTCTGTCTGCCAAAATATAAATTACTTGTTGGCTGACATTTGAACAGTATTAATTAATAAAGTGCAACAGTTAGGCTACTATTCTGTCCTCGACTCAGGCAATACCATGAACACAAAATCTTGATTAAACCATTTGGATTCAGGTCATTCAGATCACCCATTTTCAATCTCATCATTTTGTCACTCCTGATGATTTGGATGCCAAGAAGTTTTACAACTGAAGATTGGGTAAATCATAGTATTTACATTAAATGGCAAGAAAATACTTTCGTTATTATCAAACATAAACTTGCCAGTAAGAAGAAATATTTTCAAGAAACCTACTGAAAAGTAGGCTATCTGGATTATTTAGATATTTGTTAGTTGGACTTGATTTTACTTTGATCTTTTTCAAAGCTCAGTTAACAATATCAAAAAGGTGAGTGCTTGCTGTGTTTTTCTGATCAATGTGTCTATAACATCTGTGAGTATTATTTTGGTGATTTTTCTGAAAATATTTCAGTCTTTAGAGATACCAAACATAATAGTCTTAAGATCTTTCCTCTTCCTTACACAGAAATTCAGGAAAGGAGAAAAATACACTCTAATGTGAGTACATGCAGTACAGAGTCACTAAATAGCCACTGTGGTCTCAGAGACAACAATACTAGACAATGTTACATTTCATGCTTTGAAGTGTTAAACTCTATGAAGTCTGAGACTATCTAATCCGATTATCATCTGCCTTTCCACCAGCAAAAAGATTCACCGAATTGCAGAGGCAAAAACAATACTGCTTTTTATCAGGTGACTTAAAGCAGACTCTGACTACTTTGAGCAAAAAAATGAAGTTGAATGAACTGGAAGAATCCTCTTCTACTCAGATTTCCCTGAATTGCATAGTCAGGTAAAAACAGCATGTTAGCTCAGGTTTGAGTCACCTGTGCTACTACATACAAGTAAATCCTCACTTAATTCAATAGACCAATACATCTTCCCACTCCCATTCAACCATATAAATGATATAAACCTCCCGAAGAGTGTCAAATAATTTGCACTCTAGCTTTTATTAAAACATAAAACAATCAATATAATGGGTTATCAGAGACAGATCACAAGACTGTGCTGGGTTGAATGACCATATTTAAAAGCAACTCCATATCAAAATAAGAAAGGAAAAACCCAGCATTAAGGGTAGGGTGAACTTTTTTACAGAGTATCAAATATCTCTTTCAAAGTTCTAATTATTAGAACTAATTATTATTATTGCAATCCTGTTTATGATGAAATAGCCACTAAACTCCACTCTAACTGCATAACGAAACTTCAGGGCGAGGTGTGTTTGTGTGCTGTGTTGCACAGAAGTTATCCCAGTTCTGTCCCACAATCCACATGACCTGAAACTTGACTTCCAGCCTTATGTTTCTGTGACTGGAGCAGCAGAAGGTCCGTGTGGCTAATTTATACATATGTAGGTGCCCCAAAAGAAATCTGAGCATCATGAGCATAGATGCCTATTTCTGTGTAATTATCCAGCCTGACCATTTGCTGTCATTTCTCTCCCTCTCAGCTTCACATTTCCATCTTGTCACCTATGCTTACCTCAGCCTCCCACTCTCTTTGCCCCAAACTTGCTCTCAGGCCTTTTTAAATTGCACTTCTAATCCATAGCCTGTCTCTCCAGCACTCATGGGACCTTCTTCCATTTCAGTCACTTTCCTACATTTTAATTTAGACCCTAATCTTGGAAGTCACTTCAAAGCATGGCTAAACTTACTTTCCCTAACAAGGAGGACACTGACACATGCTATACTAAGGCAAAGTCCTGGGCTGTGCTTCCTGTTGAAAGCTGGGAGGGGGAATTCAGTAGGGATGAGTATCTTTCTAGGTATCCTGTTTGGCATCTTGTAAACTTACAGACCCCTAGAAGTAAAAAAAATACAGGAAAGGACAATTTTTTTCAGGTTGCTTTCTGTTTACTGAAGTTGGACATATTTGAAAGTGGTTATGAAGCACAGCTGTAAAAAAGCAATAAAGACTGCATTTAGGGTTTGGTTTAGGGCTTTTTATTTCAAGAGATTGTTGGCCACAGCAAGGATATATAACATTTTCCTACGTATTTTTTCCAGTCTTTTAAATTAGTCTTTTGTATTACAATAACTAATAATTCTCCCTTCTATTCCCACCTTTTAAAAGTTCACAAAACTTTTTGTAACTCTGGTCACAACAGGATACAGAAGGACTGAGATAAAAAGCTTTTGTCCCCTACAATGAAATGAAGCAATTAAGAAGTCAGAAGCATCATTTTTAACCTTACAAAATTGCAGGACAGAAGAGCAAATCTTTGTAGCAAAGGAATGAAGATGCAAGTTTTCAAAGATGAGTGGAGGATTTAGTCCTACTTTGATTTTATTCAAACTGTATATCCAATTCCTTAATCAACTGTTCAGATTTCACCTAGGAAGTTCAGATTTCATGATACTAGGGAGAAAAAGTCTAAAATTCTATTTTTTCCATGTGCACTGTAATGCAATGTAATGCAAGACACTACACTCCATGGGTCTAACAAGAAATTCCAATGTTTTCAAGTAAAATAACAAACTTAAATATTTTTAACATGCCAATTACCTCAGAATACAATTGCAAATGCCATGTAAAACAGAGTAAGTATCTACAGCTGAAAGCTGCAATACTAACATTCCAAGAGTTCAGGTCCTAGTACTGTATGTAAAGAAACAGAATCCATTGTGAGATCAAGGGTCAAGGATCCTGTACTGCTTCTACTATTCCCTTTAGAGAGAATCTGGAATAAAAAAAATACAGTGCCAATATACAGTTTATCTTCATAAGAAAGCATTAGCTGGCTAGGAGCAAAAATTGCACAGCTCATGTATCACAGCACCACCTGGTGTGGATTGCCATGGCGTGGAGACAGATTACAAGTGGACAGACCTACCAGGTCATGTAATTTCATGTCAAGTAGCACAGAATACATCACTGTAACATACCTTTGGTGCTCTCAATTTTATCTTCATTTTAAATTATTTGTTTTGGAAGACATAATTCAAACCTAATCAGATTTCTGAGCAATATTTCATGCAGAAGTAGCACCTAAAATTCCAGTCACAAGACTGATAGTTCAATTTTAATTAACAAATATGCTGTTTGTAAACTCTGTGACTTCTCACTTCATGATGACTGTCAAGTATGCAAGATAACATGCCACTATCTTCTTAGAAATATAAGTTTATTGAGTGTTTAGAGCAGAAAAATGTGGAATCTCAATGTGAAAATGTAAGGTGGATTAGCAAAGATCAAGATACAAAGCAGCATGACCCCTCAAATCCTATGAGAGAAGATCTTTCTATCAGGTGATGAAGGGGCATTCTGCTGAGATTACACAGAGGATTACACAGCACACTTAATTGCATTGTGCTTACCTGTTTACATGCTTAGCTGCTTGGCAAGTCATAAAAGATAAATTAATTCTCTCATTATTTTATCAATATTAGGATAGACAGACTTAGCAAAGGATGTCTGAAACACAGAAAAATGTCTTAAGTATCTGGTACACAGGCACTCTATGCATTGCTTTGTGAAGTGTTCCATTTCCCTCCAGCTCTCTCTGCTAAAAAAAGTTACTGGATGACACACATAATCCAAAAAGCAAAAGGCCTTATTTACCTATTCTGTTATCATAAATGAGGAACTGCATGAAACTCAGTAGAATGTGAACTGGTATAGTTTAGCAGAAAATCTGCCTCAAAAGCCTCTACTCCATCAACCAGACTGTTCTCTTGCTAAAGACAAGAAATGAGTTGGTGTGCTCAACTACATGCTCTTTGTCATGCACATATTTGAGGGCTTATGTTTATTTTTTGTCCCTGGTAGGTACAGAGCATAACAGTATCTGTCTAGTCAAGCAAAAGAGCTGAAATTTAGTACAGAATACAGAAATCTGCAAAATGCTGGTATCTAAATATTCCATAAAATGGATTTTCCTATTCACAATAATCCACTGTCCTCCATTTGCCAAGGGAAGAGCATTCTTGACAACAAATAGCAATACAACTTTCATGAATAAGCTGGTATATCTCACTCTAAATACATACAAAAGAAAAGGTGAAACTAAGACAGAAAAATGGACGTAGTTGCTTTCTAAAACCCTCAATAGGAATATTATCAATACTCTTCCTCTGTCATTGTCATGAGTTTGGATGAAGGCCAGGCAACTTAACAGACAGGCCTTTCTTTACAATCAGAAGCTTGCTGAGTTTCTAATTACCTCTCAAATTCTGCCAGACACTTTTGGCAATTTTGAAATAGATTTTTGTAATTGCAAAGCCATTACAAAAAGGAATCTGATAAGCTAAATCACTTCCATAAGTTCTGAGTCTGTATGCAAAATGCTTGTGCACACACATCCCCCATTGTCCTGTAAGATAACCTCCTGCAAGCAGACTGAGCATTAACACTGCCACTCAAGCTGAAACAGCCTAAAGGAACCAGAAAATTTACTTCATTACAGTTTTAATTTTGAAGATCTGTTACCCAAAAGACACCACCTGCCAAGTTCTTCTGAAATACAGAGGGGTATATTTCCAAGAAAGAAAAATCATGAGTGCTAGTCACAAATACACGCTATGCTCAAGTGGCAATTGAAAATTCATTTTACTGTGTGCTTATCCCCTTCATTTCTCATTTTATGTGTATATAACTCATTTAAGTTTTACTTAGGATCAGTCTTTGCTTATTTTTCAGCTTCTTTTCTTTGAGGTTGAAAGTATGTTTTTGCCAGAACACGATCAACTGTCAGCAATTAAATTAGGTAAAACAATAATAGGCAACTTTGAAAATAATTTTCAAACAAACTACTCCCTCTTCAAGAAAATTAAATGAGCAAAATATCTGCAAATCCTTGCCAGTATATTGAAAAACCAATTAGGTCTATGCTTTTGATAAAGTAAGCTGACAAGAACCTTTCACCTCTTCTGTAAGATGCAATTTGCCTTGGAAATTTCTAATTTCTCTTTCGATATACAAAACAAAAAAAAGAAAAGAAAAAAGACAAAACGAAAGATCAAGTACTTTTGGACTTGTACTAATAAATAATGTATATTGTTATTCCAAACATTGTTTAAGTTTTCTAAATCTAAACTTATAGTTGATCAAACAGCCCTTCAAAGTTGCCATAAAAATAACTCAAGGATGTTTTCTTTTACCAAAAATAGTACACACTGCCTGAAAAGTGGTTAAAATTATGATCTCCATTCTACTTACCTATCACCAGAATCTAAACATATACCCAATAACACCAAATATGTGCAAAGATGGGTTCAGAGAAGCCACAGTTCTTGGGCACTGCTGAATATAGAAGGTGTCCAGCTTGCTGTGGGATAATTTTTTGCCTACTGATTAGAACTCATTTGTATGAAGCACCTTGACCACTCTGAGTGCACAGGGATCTTAGAAAACATGTCTCCCAGCTTATCCATCACTACTTTTGATGTTAGAAGGGAGAAAGCAAGCCATTTCGTTTCTTACTAAAATTCCACACCTCATTTATGGGCAGCCCAGCTTCAGGAAGGCTGAAATCTTATAACAAAAGAAAAAAAGACTCAACTGGGATTAGTCCTATGACCAAGAATCTGAACATCTACTGTGCTCAAAAAGGAAGAGACAGAGTGCTCATTTTCTCAGTTACTAAAATTTAATGTCAGTGTGTTTTCCCATTTTCTAAGCACCAAGTAAAAAAAAAACTAAAAAGAAGACAAAATATGAAGCAGGGATCAACTCGCACACGTTGGACAAGATTTTTTTTTTCACAATGAAGTTTCTAAATGCTAAGTACTGTTCTTCCAAGGAGAAGAATTTGGTGTGGTTTCTTTAAATGGTGCTTTTGATAAGGGTTCATTTTTTTCAGTGCTCTTTCAATGTTCAAATCAGAAAGGCAACACAGTTTGTCCTCTGAATATTTCAGATCAAATTAGCAAACAGATGCAAAAATCAGTGACGAGATGAGATAGCCTAGCATAACATTCTCTCGCAGCAAATACGTTTCCCCTTTTTACAATTAGTTTTCATAGATTTGCACCTTTAGGAGCCAGAAAGGATCTTTCTGATCAGGTATCTTAATTTTTTATTTATCCTACCACAGGATGGGTTATGTTAAGAAATCCCACATAATCATTTGTTTATTAATTCAGTGGGGATTTAAATACAATACATTACATGGCTAAGTAATCTATTTTGAAGCTGGATTATGCTCATTGTTAAAACATTCATTTGCTTTTTACTGTGAAATTGTGATAGACTTGATAGTAATTTCCATTTCCTGACAGATGAAAGTGCCAGTTTTTCACAGACTTCAGCACAGTTAACTCTTTTGTATCAGGTAAGGATCCCAGG
This sequence comes from Sakesphorus luctuosus, assembly GCA_013396695.1. Taxonomy (NCBI): domain Eukaryota; kingdom Metazoa; phylum Chordata; class Aves; order Passeriformes; family Thamnophilidae; genus Sakesphorus; species Sakesphorus luctuosus. The sequence goes on from VWZD01009605.1 coordinate 426,981, forward strand.
GCATAGTTCAGCATCATTACTGCTTAAGACATGACAAGATATAAAACTGCAGGATTTTCAATAACTTATCAAATGAATGATTTCAAATTTCTAGTAAGTGTATGGGCACTGAGGCAGTCGGTTCTGTAAAAGAAAAAAGATGTTGGGTTCTTTTAGTCTGGTATGGAGATTCCTGTGCCCAAGTCACAGAGACCGACACAAGCTTATCTCCATAAATGATTCTAAAAAGCAGGTTCTGCTCCTGTCAGGGGCTCTTGGTGGCTAATGTAATATATTTACATATTATAGAGACAAAGAGGATTATATTTTAGTGCTAAAAAAATCTTATTACACTAGAATAACCTAGTTGCAGACCCATACTAAAATATCACTGCACAAACATAATTACCAAATGCAGCAAACTAATTCGCTTATTCTTTAGGCAAAATAGCACTTACTTAGGTCTTATATATATGAAACAGCTATTTTATCTGCATTCTTTTTCACTGTTTCAGAAGGGGAATTGTCAGGCTTATATGCCCACAGCAGCATTTTAAAGAACAAAGTGATCACAAGCTATTCCTTGGTGTTCTGCACGAGGTAAATCCCTGCCGCAGCCTGTTCCGTGAGAGCAGCATCCCTCACCCTGAACACCTCAGCTGGACAACTCTTCCTGATTTGCAGTTCAGATATGGAGAGTAACCACAGTGAAATGGTTGCAGTGACTAAGATTGGAAAGAGTCCATGGCTTACAGTTTCCCCTGACAGGAAAGGCTGCTGCATTCCATGCGATCCCGGTAAGATGTTGAAGCCCCAGCTTTACCAGTCAGGTGTCATAATTGTAAAAAGTGATTATATCGCAGTGAATCCATATTGTGAAAAATGAAAACAACTGAATTCAAAGAACTATGTATGCTCACAGTCACCTCAGGCTGGTGGGATGGCACATTTTAAAAGATCCTATTTTGAATACAATGTCAAATTCTGCCATCAAGCACATATATTTTAATAAGAAATACATAAGCTGCATTTTACTTCATAAACTTTCAATATTGAGAAAAAGATTTGAAAATGAGGATTTCAACATCAAGGGGAAAAATACATCTGAATCAGCTAGAGGTACAGGAATTCTCTCTAAATAAATCCAGAGTGTTAAGTGAGAACTAGGCACTACTATGAAGAGAGCACACTGAGAAGTACTTATGGGCTAGAGAGAGAAATACACAAGCTTGAGCAGCTACTGGAACACCTAAACTAGATACTCATGGATTTGAACAAGAGTGAAGCTTTTTAGTAAGAGTTGAGCATAGGAATCCAGATTATTCTGGAGATTAAAAATAGCTCTAATTGCAAAGAGAACATGTATCCAATAGACCAGCACTACTTCTCACCATTGCAGTACCAACATTCTACTAACAATAAAAATCAAGCTGTTTCCTTCAACAAACTGCTTATACACACCAGTTATTACATAGAGCCAAACAGGGAGCCACAGTGTGGCCAAGTGCAGTAAAGCTAGTGATAAAACAACAAAATAAATCTGTAATGTTTCATACTTACAAAGTGAGTTTCATTGTTTCATCTTAAAGCCCCAACAGCATTTCCACCATTGTCCCAAGCTTTAAATCATAAAATAAAACTCCACACTAAACCCTGGCTGAATGTAGCCAAAAAGAGCTTTGATGCAACATAAAAGAGACTCAATTTCATAGACAATGAACTCCATCTTCTTTCTAAGGGGCAGAAGAAAACCAGCTGCAGACAGATCCCTTCTAATGCTGAAGGCACTGTACATAATTACAACCCCTAGATATGCAGAGAGCAGCACGAATTCTGTCTCAGCTTTATTTCTTTGCTTCCAGTGGCTTTGGTATACAGGATGTCAAGGAATGTTTGATTCACGAGTAGATTTCAAATATTCTGCTTAGATGGAGAAATCTTGGCCCACCTTAACATAAGAACCAACATTTTACACATACCTGGTCAATAAAAGAAAGGAAACTAAGTGGTCCTTACACAGTGATACAGAGTCTCTGAAATGTATTGTCATTCCCCAGAAGACAAATATTATATCCAATATGTACTAACCTACAGCAAAATGAGGACTTGTATTTGACTGACTTTGTTACAAACTATATAGTATGTTGAGCTGAATCAAGAGAAGAAACTAACAACCAATGGTAGTTTTCAGTAATAAAAAGTTAAGTATAAACACCTGTGTATAACTTTCATGCTTGCATTTCTTTGTTGCATCGTTTCAACAAAGCACTAAAATTGCACATAACAGTTTATACAGTATCTATAAACATTTTTGAAATGGGCCCTAAGTCAGTTTCTATGTGTAGAAAAGGCCCATATCTCAAATAAAAAGATAATTACATAGTAGACAACTTCCCAGACCAATATGATTCTAAGCTTATCTTCAGAATGGCAACAATGACCTCAACTAAATCACACACCTGCCTGAAACACATTTACAAACTTTTCATTGTTTAACATTCAGAGCTTCCTCAAATTGTCATGGACCTATTTCAAATGGAAAATTTTCAAGCTCATGTCATTAGAAAGAAATTATCTGCAAGACTACTGATTTCTTTTTTAATGTGTCACAGAAAAGTGTTTATGCCTTTAAAAATTGCTAATTTCTTCCAGAGTAGAACAACCTTTCAAAGCTCTAGATACTAGAAAAGGTAGTGTGTGCAAACTCCATTCACCAGATAGAAGAAAAGAAAATAAAACATCACAGTAACAAGAGATGAAGAAACAGCTCTGTTCTACTGCCTGTAAGTACATGGTCACTTGATATACCTGCATGGTTGTGTTTATCACACAAGAGCTGTTGAAAGAATGTTTAACCTTAAAAAATACATCCTGAGTATGGACCACTTCATATTTGAAATACCCTTGCTTAAGGTAAGAATCAGAAGCTCATGATCTTCAGATTTCAAAATACAGTATTTATTAGATCTATGCTCAGTATCTACGCTCCTTCTAGAAAGCTGAAGGCATTCCATTGATTTCAATGTCTCTGGATTTACACCTCAGAGCAGAAAGTGTCCCTCAGTCCTTGGTTTATCTAGGTCAAGGAGGGAGAAAGAATCACATATGGGCTCAGATTTTTTTGGAAGTCCCAAAACCAGAAAAACATTTTTGAGGACACACTATGGGCATTTCAGTATTGCACAATACAGGGCTGTGGAGGCCTGGGGACCAGATTAGCCTTTCTAGGTGATGTTGAACCAAAGGTGTTACTCCACATGTAATTAAAAAAAAAAACAAGTCTCAAGTGGTTGTCATGCTGGAGAGGAAAGTTTCTGTCTCAAATGTGCCCTGCCACACAATTACATCCTGCTCTTTTCCTGCCCACCATCCAAGCTGTGCATGTTCATCTATGCTGAGATGCCTTGAAACAAGGGCAGTTCTTTATGTAGAACTTTACCTGTGCTGCTTTACAGCACAACAAAGGTACCAGCAAATGTGAGTAAGGAGTAATAAAAAATAGGTCAAAGATTAGGTCTTCTTAAACCAGTTTTATCACTATAGCCAGCATTTCACAGAAGGAGCTTTAAGATTTCACATCAAGAGAATTCCCACCTAGCTGCACTGCACCAAAAGTAGCAGCCTAGCACCATATTCTTGCCTAAGGTCAGGTTCTGACAGGTTGCAGGTACTGGCACATGGGAAGTTGTATAAAGCACTTTACTCACCCATACAGACACAAATACTATAAAAAGCAAAAGTAGGGTCTGCTATAGATCTCTGTATCTTTTATGAGATTAGATGGATTTTGTTCTCTCATTCAGTTGTGTCCTACCTAATGACTGTGGGACATAACTGTGTAATGGATGTGTGACATCCATGCATGTGTATGCAATTAATGCACATTTCAGCAATTGTGTGTACAGGCATCTTGCACTATATTTTCTTATGCTATCAGTATTTCTCCTGTATATCTATGACCAGAAAGCACAGTATGAACAGAATCAAAATATCCCCTTTATAAGCTGAATATATGTTGAGAACAATTTCAGTTAGATGCTTTACCACTGTAAAATAGCATATCTAGTAATCTGTAGTAGTAACGAACAGCAGGCATTATCTTGCTTACAGTGCAGTAGGTACACTGTTTCGAGAGACATTTGGAAAATGGTTCTCAATTACAGTGCTTTTTAGATCAAAATGTACTCCGCAATTTCTACTCTTTTAGCATGTGTTCACAGATGACTCAATCTTCTGACAAATACTTATTTAATACTTTTGCTTAAATAGAAAAATCAGTGAGAAAAATGGAAAAATACTGATGGATGATCCCTAACAAGGATAAGGTGTTTTTTCAACCTTTCTCTTTGCTTTCTGCAAGCTCCAAATGTCTGATTTATTATCTGCTGGCCAGTTCTGCAGATACTACATGATCTGTAGAGGGACTTGGCGAGGGCTTGTGGGGAATAGTTGGAATGAGATCAATGGTTCATGCAAGTAGAAACCTCCAGCTTTGGCTGTAAGCTCAAACAAATGAAGTGGTGACATGACATTCACTCCTTAAGATTAAAAGCACTGCTCTATGCTAATCTTGGGCCTAATCCTACGTATGCATGGAACACATAATTGTTATAAGATAGATTTTGTTTCTTCATATACAAGAAATCTTTCTTTTCAATGGTATTGTTTCATGGTTTGCATCCCTCTCCCACAACAGCATCCATTCAAAAATAAAAAGTTAAATTTTCTCCGAGATCTCTGTTTAAGAACACTCAAATTTCCTACTTTCAGCAGAGCCTGTTAACAACATGCTTAAATGCTCTCCTGAATTAAGGCCATAATTTAATTATCTATTGCATGAGATCAAGGTGGCATCTTATTGTAAGATATTTCCTTATAACATCCACAGATGTAAATTTATATAATTAAATTCTTTGAGATCATTTTAGGAGGTTGTAAAAATGTACTCGTAGTAATTTGTCACTTGGAAGCTTGTGCTGTTGGACTTGTGGTTACTAAGGCTGCCTGCTTAGTAGAACAAGGGGACTGGAAAACACATATTTGTGAAAAAAAAATCACCTTTTAAACATTTTACTTTAGAGCTATTTTGCTTTAATAACTAAACAAAATCAGAGTAGGATTTTATCTGTATTCACTTAATGACCTCTATTACCCACTAGCAGATAATAACCTTGGAAACACTAACAAAATGTTCACACAAGTCATATTCTTCTCCTGCTTAGGTCCCTCACCACACATGGACATACCAGTGACAGCAGATAAGTGGTATATACCGCAGGATCTCACAGCTGGGCAACTGAGCCCTATGGGATTTTAGATAACTATGCCAGAGGAACAGACTACCAGGTTGGAAGTGAACCTGGAGAATCATCTGGTCTAGCCTTGCTTGGCAAAGTCACGGTCTAGATATGTTCCAGCACCCTGTCCAGATGAATCTTAAAAAGTGTTCAATATCTGAGAATTCATTACAGAGTTTTCTTAGCCTTTTCTCATGACAGGCTTCCTGGTCCTTTTATCATCTTTGTGTTCCTTCTCTGGACCCTCTCCAGTCTGTGCACAGCTTTTTGCACAGTGGGGACCAAAAACTGAACAAATGTATTCCAGGTGTTACCTGACAGGTGCTGAGAAGAGTGGGATAATGACTTCTTTATCTCTGCTGGTGATGCCCTTGTTTCCTAAAAACCTGTAAGCTTTCCTTTTCTGCGGCAGTGCACTGTTCACTCATGCTGAGCTTGTCCAGGATCCCCTGGTCCCTCTCCACAGATCTACTCCCCAGCTGGGTAGTTTCCCAGCCTGTACTGCTCTCCTGTAACCTGTTTTCTCAGGTGCAAGACCTTACACTGGTCCTTGCAGAGCTTCCTAAGGTTTATTTTAGCCCACTCTTCCAGCCTATCCAGCTCATCCTGCAGGGTGGCTCTCGTTTCTGAAGTATCCACTTTCCCACTCAGTTTGGTATCATCACTGAGCTTCACCTGTGTGAAATGATCCCATCTTCTAGATCAGTTATGAAGGTATTAAAGTGTTGTGCCCAGTATCAGTCACCAGTGGACCCCACTTCTGACAGGCTGCTGGTTTGAAAAGGACCTACTTACCCCCCACTCTGAGTGCTGTCACTCAGCCAGTTCCCCACCCACTGCACACACCTCTTCTGCAGACACCAACACATCAGCTGCTCTAGGAGGAGACTGGGGGAAACTTTATCAAAAGCCTTGGGGAAATCCAGATAGACAAATCTCACCACTTGCTCCACATCAGCCAAGTGAGTTGCTTTGTCATGGAAGGTGATGGAGTTTGTCATGCACAATTTGCCCTTGGTGAATCCATGCTGTCTTTTCCCACTCATGTGCTTCATCTGGCTTGTGACAGCCTCCAAGAGGATTCATTCCATAACTCTCTCAGAAGAAAGACTGATGTGTCTAATTTCCTAGATCCTCCTTTAAGCCTTTCATGTAGATGGGGGTGACATTAGCCTTCTTCCAGTTTTCTGGGATGTCCCCTGATCTCCAAAACTTCTCAAAGCTTATGGAGAGTGGCCTCACAATGACATCAGCTTGCTCTCTTAATCACCTTGGGCAGTTATTGTCAAGGGCCATCAATTTGTATGGGTCAAGCAACATGACTTGCTCTTGCAATCTTGCCTCTCAGTTCAAAAATCTTTCCCGAAGAAATCTATATTTAACAAGTACTTCAGGGCATACAATTTACATACAAGTGTCCAAAATCATAAAATTAATGATGACCACTGAATGCCTGAAAAGGACAGGCTTGGTTGCTGTTCCAAAGGTAAAAGGACATAATGGAAATGTTCTCCTATAGCAGAGAAATGTGCTATAAGCACCATTCTTGACTGTCTACTCAGATATTATATGTTTCCATGTAATATTTTATTAGTTTGCCTGGTCAGACGAATTTCTACTTCTTGAGCTACAGTGCACCCATCTGACTGATATGAGGTGGACTTTCTTTTCACAGAGGGGAGAACACAGAACATGGCAGGACTATGAAGACTATAAAGAAAGGAAACAAGGTATTTCACCTTTGATGTTCAACAAACATTCACACCTCCTTACAGAAAAAAACCCCACACAATCAGAACATCCATACTACTGAACAGACAGAACCAGGTCAGTATTCATACAGGAGTCAGGGAGGTGATGGACATTCCCCAGAAAAAGATAAGATGAATAAGTGAACGTGAGGGGCAGCTGTAGGTGTAGAGGGAAAGAGGCATAAACAGCACCACATCAATTTCCTGTGATGGCCCAATTTCCTTAGATTTCCATTGAATATACTCTCTCAGTTCAACTCCTCTAGTTAAAAAAAGCATTTCACACTACAGTAAGCACTCAGAGAGTTTATTACAGTTGCTTCCATTCTTTGGATGGAAGAAGCATTGCTACATGTGCCCAAAATTTCTGAGGTCTAATTACTACCTCAGCTACTCAGCTGTAAGACACTTGGCAAGTGAAACCAATAAGCAGTGAGACACGCGGAAAGCCTGCAGTCTGCACACATTAATAATATTCCACACAGGAGCTAGTGATAATGTACAATGCAATGAGGATGTAATGACTGGGAACTGTTTAAATATATAATTCAAAAATATATAGTATGAAGATCAATGCTACTACTGACAGATCAAGTGTGCACGCTCAGGAGAAGAACAAGAAATCAATAAAAAGAGCACTCAAAGGTGCACTGTAGAAGGTAACAACCAGTAAGATGATGTATGATAGTGTCTAAGAAACAGTCTTGGCTTCTGTACACTTGGGCTTCTGAAGAACTGGATCCTTCAGTGCAGGTTTCAGTCATGTGAGAAGAGCCCTGAGCTTCCGCCTGGGGCAGCGAGCAACAGCAGCTCTGCTGGCTGAGCTACCTGACTAAAGGAACCTGCATGACAAATTTGGGGATGAACAGCATTTAAGGAGTGAGAAAAGTAGATTTGGAGCAATCTATATCAACAATGCTTAGAAGATGAATTGCCATTCTGGAAGAGCAAGTAGAGAATAAGAATCCTAAAATATTTATAGTTTCCAATATGAGAGCCAAACCCCAGTAGAAGGAATCAGCTGCCATTTTGAAATCACACTCTCTTTATGCAGACAGTGACAGTAAGCACAGTATCCTGTTTTTTACATTCTAAACTTCTTTCCTTTCCTATATGTATTCAGCAAGAAATTAATAACGGAAATGTCAAGTTATGAAACATCTCTTTTCAATTCTCTGTAAGAGACAAGTGATGGCTTCAGCAACACAAATGAGACAACAAAATGTCATTCAAAGTCATACGTACACAAGTTCTTCTAAAAGCATTTTTGTCATAGAAAAGTTTCTTGAAGAAAACAATTCACAAAAGCCTATGACAAATCAAAGCAAAATGAAAAGTCACGGGCAGAATGTAAAGAAATACCATGCAATACCAAATTAAGAAAGAAGTTGGTCACATTTCCTTCTACCATCTCAGCTGGGCCTTCACCAAAATGTACTAGAATTGTGTCTCTGCAGATTGAATTTCACTCACATAACACTGACTATGAAGGTTCCTTGTTTTAGAACGGAAAAGTAAACCACACCAAATCCATCTGACCATCAGTGTACAAGGTATTTGGGATGCTAGTCTCCAGTGAGGGTAAACATGGCTGGCATGACTAACAGTCTCAATTTTAATGGTTAATGTCACAAGGAAGGTACTCATCATATGCAACCAATATAACATGCATTACAGGATACCAAATTTTTAAAGGTAAGTGCTCACATCTAAAGAGCCAAATATTCATTCAAAAAAAACCCCAAACACCAACAACTACAACACTGTCATACTGGTTTTGAATGACTGAATATTATTTAAAATCTGCAGCCAAAAGAGCTGTAGCATAAGGTGTGGTATGTCATTTGAACACCTGTAATTTTGTGATTAAGTATGTTCAGGGAGGAGTTATTTCAAATGCAATGTTCAGTTTGAGAATATATCTCGTGTATAACATAACTGTCTAGTGTCAAGTATTCTGTGGTTATGACTGTCTTTGTGTGTAGCATTCTGGAGCTTCCATTACTATAGCAAAGCATTTCTTCTAATACACAAAACTTCCCTGTACTCTTGTAAGACAAAAAGTATTTTTAGTCAAACTCCATAAATGAGGCCTGCAACATGAAGGATTAGATCAGAGTCACCAAATTTAGGGCTAAACCAGGATTAATACAGAACCTGAGTAAACAAATGATCCAGACAGTTTGTATTAGCAGTTACCCATCCCCAGAGGAAACAGGGATTCAGCACCTCCCTATTTATCTTGCAGGTTCCCTAGGGAATTTCCCCTGCACAAAGCTATTGCCTTCATTTGAGGAAAGAGCCAACTGGCTTTTACCTGAGCAACTCTACCCTCTGTAACAGGGTAAACCACACTGAAATCTGCCAAGGCCTCTAGAGAGACAAGATTGAATAAGTGTGCTCCAGGCACTCCTTACACACCTCAGTGAGACTGAATTCAGCCCAAGCCACTGTTAGCAGGGCCATTTTCATTTAAAAAAGCTAAACCTAAATACTTCCATTTCCAGACTAGCGTTCTCCCATCTCACTGCTCAGTAATTCAAGGGAATATCACCTATCCTTAAAAAAAACCCAAAAAACCAAAAGATACATGTTGTAACTGTCTCAGCTATAGACCCAAAGTTGATTCATACAGTGTAACAGTTTTGCAGCTTTGCACATTTACTAGTTAGCAATTACTCATTTCTAAGTAATTACTTACTAGTAGTAATTACTCATCCTTTACTAAGGAGTGAGAAATTGGTGCTAGCAAGGCAAAACAGCTTCACAGTTCCCATCCTGCTCCACAAGAACTGCTACATTTTGAACATGAGTCTTCTACAGTCAGAGACTTTTGGTCTCTGCAGCTTCACTGTCCCTCAACAGTTGTTTTACTGTGTAAGATTCTGTAGTGATGGAAACTCATGCAGTCCTACCTGAAGCCCTTGTCAGAAGATCATTTTGTGTTCAGAAGTCATCACCAACTTCCACTGGACGAGCTGCAGGTATGATTTGGGGTTAGAGACCTACATCACTTCAGAGAAAAAATACAGTTCTTCTAAAACATGGCAGAAAGTTTTATTTAACATTTTCCCTACTGATGAAATGCCAAGGTGTCCAGGTCCTTAGGGATGTACTTACTGAGATTGTCAAAGACATCTAACTTCAACTGAGATCCAGAGAACTGAAAACATTTACTCCAAGGATTTCACAGAGAATTAGTCTAAATCTAAGTATGGAGGCCTTTAAAAATCCCACTCTGCACCCCATTTCCCTCTCCTGTTCAAGGGAATTTTCCTTACAGACTTTTATGAGAATGGAATCAATTACTTTTCAGTTATTTATCCAGTTATTTCACTGTCAGAGAAACAATTTCTATGGACAGGAGTACAACTCTCACTACACGAATATTCTGCTCTGTTACACTACTGGTATCAGTTCCATAGCTTTGGATGCACTGAAGGAGGTAAAGAAATTAATCTTTAAGGGGACACAGTACTTTCAGACCATACAGAACACCTGCAAATGTCATCTGGCACATTTCCACAGGCCAAGGACAACAAACAGCCTCAAGCACAAAGATTTACAGTTTCTGTTTTACCACCCAAAGTCATCTCCCAAGATTCAAGGTACTTCTGCGCATTAGATAGCGCAGTAAGATTGCCTGGAAGTAATTAGTTTTCATCATCCAAGAGGGAAACACCTCAAGCAATGGCTACTTTGCTTTCCACCTGATAAATTAGTTTCACTGTAATCTTTTTCAGATGTATAACCCACGAATTTTAAGTTGGTTGTAAAATCCATAGAAATGCAGTTCAGCATCTCCCAGCTGTGTGAATTTAAACACCTTTCTTGAACAGTAATTGTAATAGTTTTGAAATGTCCTTTTCCTTGTGTCCCTTCTTTCCTCCTCCTTACCTATACACTTTCTAATACTTTGGAAGACACAGAGATATTTCAGTACCTTAATGATGAAATTGAACGTCAGTGTTTTCACTATGTATTTAGTGAGAAAACAAAAACATCTGACAGTAACATTGTGATTTTCTATTATATAGTATCACAACAGAGTTTCTCTGTTTAAAATTATGAATAAGCATCAGAAACTGCTGCTAGTCCAATTGTGAAAGAAAAATTGTTTCACAAAAAATTATGATAAAACTTTAATCTTTTTTTCTCTTTTATAAGGTGCATTAGTAACATGAATTAAGAGTAATGGCTGAGATGCCAAAATAAAGGATATTTCTCTCAGTAGAATTAAGATTTTAATACTTTGCCTTTGATCTAAATTACACAGTGTTCTTTAAATCCAAGAGCACAAAATTCCAGACTTCCGCAAATAACCTGGAGCTTGCTAGCACAAATCTGGCAACTAACAAATCCCTCTTCATCTCTCCAAAGGCTGCATTTTCAAAGGTCATTAGATGGTCAGCTCACACACTAGATTTATAGACCATGTAAATATAACAGACCAAAGACATATAAACCCTCCACGCTCCATTTCAAGTAGCAGTGCTCCTTAAGAGTGTAAATCAGAGAACCTGCATGCAGGCATTATTGCAGGTAACAATAGCAAGATCCAAGCTCCCACTAGATGAAGCAGTCCAATGCTGCATTTACTGTCTTTGGAGAAGTCCAAAGACAGTAAACAGTGGCTCAGGAAGGGCTAGTGGGACAACAACACTAAAATACTCCTTTGAAGAAAAAAAAATAACAAACTCAAGACATTGATTCCTGCATGAGTCCAAGCCCCCATTTTGTGTAAACACAGGTTGAAACATGACTGATCCTTCCTGATGGATACTCAAGGCATTGGAAATGTCTCAGTTCAAAACAAGATCAACAACTTCAGGTCAATTGCATGATCAATGTTAAAGTTCTGCACAAATGCTATACTAAATCAGAATACTTGCTCAAGTGATCCAAGTGAAATCATGAATTAGATCCAACTACAGTATGCTCAAAAATCTGCCCTTCAAACTGAAATGAGCACACTGTAGCATAGAGTGTTGTAACAAACTTCCAGTTCTAGATAGCTTTGTCCTGAGGCAGAAATACTCCCCTGCAGGTACTGCTGTTTGTGTGCTGGTACCTCAACCACAAAACCCCATTCTGTAGTTTCTGCTTCTAAAAAGAGGATCAAGAAAATGTCAGTTAAATAAAAAATTAATCCAAACATCTAAAGTAAATAAACACAAAACTCTAAATCTAGCCATACATTTAGACTAACTTTGAAAGATTGGACTATTTCTGTAATGCTGAACTGCAACCATGTTTGTGGGTCATTTCGCTTTAGCTGTCCCTCCAGGCTGTCCTCAACACTATGTGGGAGGTTTATACTAATCAGCTTTTTCAGAAGTTTAGAATTGTAGCATCACATCAATAACTGTTATACAACATCAGGAACTAGGAGCTGTGCTGATTTAAGAAAGCCAACCTGGTCCTATTTTCAAGTATCTGAATCAGCAAGTAAGATTATTTAACATCATAAAGTTAAATATTTTAGTTAAGAACTAGTAAATAGAGTGATGCATGATGTCCTAAAAAGCCAGAGCTATTTTACAGTTAGCATAAACTTACCAGCAATTAATATCTTGCAACAGTATGATTTTTCTCACAACTTTAATTATGTGTTTCTCACTTTGTATACTGAATAGTGAATATTTTCCCAGAAGGGAGAAAAAACACACTACTTTCCTGAGTTTGTTTCAAAGAAAATCAAATGATCCAAATTATTTTCTCTGAAACATAGATCACTCCACTCAACAGCCAACAAAGAAAACATTTCTGTTCTCAATTCTTGTTATTTTGCAGCAGTAAAGCTGCCTGGCACTCATAGCAGCATCCAAAGGAACACCCATAGCATTTAAGCCTTTTACATTCTTTGAAAATCTTTCAGCTAAAAGAACTTTTTTCTAAAGAAAAAAGGTGGGGGGGAAACACAAAAGAGATAGAGAAGGTAACATCAAACACACCTCCAGTCAAAGCACACATGCATTCACACATCAAACTTCAGCAAGAATCCAAACATAGTGTAACTCTTGTTAATCTTATAATTGCAAGAGGCTTTTATCCGTGGCTGTTAAATAATACGATCCAAATTGCCTCTCCAAGATTAAGTGTATAAAGTCACTGTGCACCTAAAATAGCAAGGCACGGAAGAGTGTGCTACGCTATTGACACAGAGGAGGGAAAGATTACCACTGTTTCCCAAACACTCAAATGTGTTTACTAGCAGAATATAAACACACTCATTGGGAACATAATAACTGTAGCACTTTGAGTTTTAACCACTGTAAATGCCTAATCTGATTACACTACTTTAAAACAAGCAGTCCATTTCTTTTTCCCATATTAAAGATAAATTTTATAGGCAGAAGAGGAGTAAATGTGTTTTTCAGAGGAGAAAAAGAAATAATCAGAGCAATGAACTGAGTAATCTGAGAGTAATAAACAGGTGCCTCACCGATAAACTACACCATATTTACACTCAGTCTAGATCAGAATTCATACTGTAGCATCTAAGTAGCTGCAAATCTACCCCTGGGAAAGCCAAGATCATCTTCATTCTCTATGAAGAACAAGGCTTACTATTATTAAAATGCTTTTCACATTCAGAGCCCAATCTATTTGGGTAATATTTGTAGAAGGGATAAAGGGATTGAGGTTCCCCACTAGTGTTCAATCATATTTTTGCTCCCTATAGTAAAAAGAAAAAAAATTCCAGAGTGAAGGAATATGGGGTAGAATCCCAAAGGGTAGTCACTGCTGCAGGCATAGCTAGAATAGAGGATTTCCTGATTCCCATGCCATACTGAAGTACTGGATCTCAATCCCTTACAGTAAAGATCAGTGTATGATGTTATTATGCAGCCCTGTAGATTTCACTACTGAACAAAAACTTCAGCTACAAGACTAAAATTGCCATTAAAACAACAAACAAATGTGCAACTTACAAAAAGAGATGCAAGATCTTGTAAAGAACTCCAAACAAGATGAAAACTCTCTCCACTTAGTACAGTGACTGCACTCAGTTTTCTATACAAAACAGATGATAATCTGTCTTTTTATAATAATTCTCAAGATGTCAGTTTGGGATCATGTCTGTAGGCACTCCAGAACCAGGAGATATCTTCTGCTACAGCCTGATCAGTGAGATGTCACAGGTCTTAGCACAGACAGGCACACAGCCCATGTTCACCAGCATAGCCATTTTCCACACTACACTTCATATAGAGAAGGTTCTCATGTCTTCAAGAAGTTATCAGCTATGCTGCCTCTCACAGCTGAAAAACCCCTGGAGGGCTGAACTGACTCCCACACCACAGCTGACCCCCTGTCAGAAAGTATCTGGCAGAGGTGCAATCTCTGTTCCTCAGAGCTGCACTGCAGCACTTACTTCAGAGTCCTGTCTCCAGTCAGCAATGGGATAGAACCAGAATATTGGAAATTGGTCACTGGATGGAAAGAATAAACTTTAGTTGTGAAGATTACAATTGTATTAATAAGAAGCATATAGTCCATGCATCGCTATTGCCATCTCATCTGCAATCTCACCCCAGAAGACCAGTAATGCCAGTGGCATTCAGCCAGGCAGGGGCTACAGCAGGGGAGAAAACATCAAATTCTGAAAGGGCTCAACAAAACCAAAAGACTCTGCAAATAATTTCATGCATTCAACCAAATCAGAACAATTTCAGAAGCCACTGAGTTTACAGAAACATGGTACTTTTTAAGACCCTGAAATGCTCATATGATATGGGAACTGTCCTTTTCTCCGTATAACATCTCCTTTATATGCGCACATTGGCCTTGTACCTACATAGGTACAAACTGGTGAAACAGAGTAAAAAGAATTTCATAAGTAGCTATTTAGGAGAGACTTAATTATTCATTAGCCAGTCTGCTTTTTTTTTCTGTAAAGAAAAAGGGTCCAGAGTGCAAAATTGCTATCCTGACTGTTTCAAAACCAGCTATAAATACTCCTTTCAACATAAGCAATTTGAGCTAGTTCTGCTACCTCCAAGGCCATGTGAAAAGTAGTATTATTATGGCTTTCAAAACTCCATAAGACATTAGAAAAAAAATAAAACTCTGAGTTGGGTGGGACCAGACTCTGTGCTATACAGAAGATAACATTGAACCAAGTTGACTAATTTCCCACTACCAGTCTGCTGTCTTGCAGGGAAAGCAGCCCAGCTCCAACCTTTAATTACCTAAGTAGTACTTACTAAACTTAGTTGCCCTAAATATCCACAGATTAAAGCAGTTCTGGAGATGATCCCAGATAGCCTTTCCAAGTAAGAACTCTCTCATCACGTGCTATTATTAAACAATCCCGTACAACCAAATAACTATAGTAAACACACATGGTACTGAAAAACACATATGATTAATTGATTAACCTCAAATGTGAAATTCTTGTTCCACACTTGAAAGTCGGTTGGCCTACACAAAGCCTCTCCTCACACCCCGATGAAATAATAAAACCCCAAATTTCAAAGATCTTTGAATCAGGCACAAATACAGGTTTGCTCACACATGAGAAAACACTGAACTCTTTCATTCTTTCCTTTTTCAGGTGCAAGCAATGACAGGCCCTCATTTTAACCCTCATATGGCAGCAGACTGTTAGTGTTTTATACAATCCTTCTCACACACCACTCCCAAAAAGCATTCCCCAGTGGTAAAACCATCACCATAGCAGAGACCTGCAACTTCCCTGGTCACAATTTTTCAATTCCATTCCTTGTTGATAGCAGTTGGCCCAAAGATGGGTCAGCCAGGCACATACTTACCCCTTGAAGGAGCAAATTAAAAGATCTATATTTTCCAAGGTTTCCTCTCCCTCTAAGTAGAGGACATGGAGAAATCATAAATGCTCTGTAATGCAGCATTGAGCTGCCAGTTGTAACTAGCTGGGAAGTGGCAACCACTTTATTTATCTTCAAAAGTTACACTTCTCATTTTAAAAAGTGCAATAAGGGAGTTGAGTCATGAGCTAATCAGGAAGGAGAGCTTACAGGTGACAGTGGCAGCAGCCACAGCACCAGGCTCAATGAACTTAATATGCCTGTAATTTATTATTATGGAGGTAAAAAAGATACAGCTTAGCCCTGACCTTCTCTGCAGGTTTTGGGGTGGTCACTTCACCTTTTTCAGTCTTTTCCTTGTCCATTTCCATTAGGTGCTCTTAGGGACTGCCACTGCATCTCGCAACAAGGACAGAAAACACTACAGCCCTACAGGGATCTTCCACCCTCAACTAGCAAAACAAGACTGAAACAGTCTAATTAATATGCTAGCTTTGGCTTCTTCCCTGTCTAGCCAATCCTGGCTCAACAATCTCCTGAGAGCCCCCTGATACTCATGGCTCATGAACTGAGATTCAAGAAAGGAAATAATTACAATATTCCAGATAGTTTCTTTCACACAATAATCTAGAAGGTTCTACAGAAAAATACCAAGAAAAGGCAAATGAACTTTGGAAACATCTCAGAGTTTCAGTGTAGGTAAAGAAAGCAGACAAAAGACAGCAGCAACAAGGCAGAGGAAGGCTTGTGAAAGGCTTTAGACTGTAAGAAAAAGGCAACAGTAGTCAAAGATCCTGTGGAGGGATTTAGAAGAGTGTGGCATAATCAGGCAAAGAATGCAACCTTTAAAAAGGCATGAAAAGTAAAGGGAGAAAAGTCTCACCAAAGAACTAAACCAGAAACAGCATCTCACCATCCAGCACTACATCTGTAGGGCAGAACTCCAGCTGCTGTAAACTGTCGAGGTGCAATGACAGTGGAGTTAAGGCAGTGTACACCAGCAGATATGCCCCTGAAGCTCTGAAGAACATCTGCCTCTCTGCAAGAGTCTGTGTTTGTGCTGGAAGCTCACAAAACTCAAAGCATGAGCTGTTCACACTAAATAGGGGGAGGGGGAAATAAATCTATTTTACACTTTTCAGTCGACTTAAGTTTCTAAACATAAATGTCATCCAGAAATTCCATTCCAGAAATTTAAATGTTTCCCACCATCTATGAACATTTTACATCTTGCTATTCAAAGGTTTAAATACCTCTGTGGTAGATCCAGTCATATTACCCTCAATCCACTAAACAACTGAGTGCATCATATGCAGGAGAAAAATAAATCATCCAGTTCAGGTGATCTCAGAGCATTGTCCAACAAGCAAGTATGTATGGAAACTGAACAAGCAGAGACTAAGTTATCACCTTCTTACTTGCAGGAACACACATTTACTACTGTTCCTCACTATGGGTAAACTATGTTGCTCTAAATATTGTTATTGCAGCACCTGTCCTTAAAATTAAACCACTAATTTACTGTTGCAAAGGAGAAAACAATTGAATGAGCACATACATATGTAACCTGCATTTTCCCTGAAGTGTCTGCTCTGCTGTACTTCAACTTACCAGTAGAGTCCCAGCAGAAATGAATTTGGCTCAGTTTCTAAGGCTAATACAATTTCTACAATAATGTGTTCAATATCTGTCAACTTCAAAGAATAAAGAAAACCACCGCTCTTCATTGCCTGAAGGTCTTGCCTCCCTGCAGAACAGGAGTGATGCCAATTTAATTGTCAGCAGGTTCATAGAGCATCTTCAGCCTGTTAGGTGGGTAACCACATCTATTCTGTAAAATGTCACTAGTATTAATGAATGCAGAACTAAACACGTATAATAAAATTTCATAACTCCTGAAAAAATCAATTACGAGGGCTCTTATTGGAAATATTAGTAGAACAAAGTTTAAAATTAACTTACTGTAATGAAATTGCACATTGTGTCTAAGTGTATTTTTAAATCAGTCATTTCAGCCCTCAAAAAACCCCACTGAGATTCAAGAGATGGAGTTCAGACTCAGCAGGGTCTGGTTTTTTGTGAAGCTTTCCAAATTGCTGTGTATCTACATCCAGTTTTACATGCCAAACAAAAGGCTAAAAAGTAGCCCTTTGGTGACTTAAGCCCTTTTTACAGACTCCCCTTGCTTTTCATTCTAGATTTCTTACCCAACCAAAACCAAACCTCTCACTGCATTTTGATTTTTCACTTTCTTTTATCACTTTCTCTGCTTACTACTTCCCAGGGCCTATCTCTTTGCCTTGCTACTACCAAGATTCTCCCACTGCTCACTATTCAAATTCTGTCTCTCTTCACTCATGTGACCCTTTCATCTATCCTACAACCCCAGGCTCCCCAAGTGGATAACCTTAGTCTTTACACAACACAATTCCAACCCCCAAATTTTTCTATCTCTATTGCAGCTTCCAGGGACAATTTTCTATCCCTGAGTGTTTTTTACAATCTACTTCCCTGCAGCCCACTTCTGTGCTCGTTCAGTTTTGTCTGAAGCCTCCACACTGGTAGTCCAAGTTATGGGCTGTTAAGGTACTGAGAGCACAGAGATGAAGAAATGAATGCAGAGTTTTAACATTCACCAAACAATGCAGTACCTCACAGACTGTCCTAGGCCAACCCCACAAGTGTGGATTAATGCTCACAGGCTGATTTACAATGCCTTTTCAACCCACTTTCTACAACACCTGATTTTACATCAGGTCTGGCAAGAACTGCACATGATACAAAGCAAGACAGCAGCACATTCTGTCTCAGCTGCAGTACCTGAAGACATGTTACAGGCAATAAGGTGAAAGACAAGGAGTGAAATCAAAATTGCCATGGATAAGGATGGGTAAATTTAAACACAGCTCTTATACTAACAGCACCATTTTCTGAGTTGAAAATGGAGCAGATATCCACATAACAAGGTCTGTCTGCATGGCCATACCAGTGAAGAACCCATCTAACTGCACAACACGTTATTCCACACTGAGGATGAGTCAGTCAGAAATACCGTAGAGATCAGCATGCCCAAGTCTCATTAACCTTGACTCTAAAATCCCCAATTCAGGACTTCAAACATGTCCTAAGTGAAAAATAATTCATTTGATTTCCATACCAAATCACAGGACAACTCAGGTTGGATAGACCCTCAGGATGTTAGTCCAAACTTGTGTTCAAAGACAATTTTTGCAGGAGCCTAGATCAAGACTGAGGTGTCTGGGTTTGATTGTTTATTCTATCATATATTTCCTCTTTGACCTCAGGCCAGTAATTTACACAACTGCTGTCTGCCTGAGTTGTCTGCATTTAGAGAAAAAGAGATGTTGCACTATTACTACATTAACATTTGAGAAATGCTTAGGTAATGTGGTTTGAAATATAGGCAATCAGACATCTAAACACTAGAGCTGGGCTAATAAGGGAAGCTTTAGATCTTAGTCTTAGCACTCCAGTGCATTCAACCTGGATGTTTTGTTCCAGTCAAAAAAGTAATGGCCTGTGTCCACAGACATTAAATTTGGTTCTGAAGTAACTACATTTTAGAAATTCTCATTTTTGTTTCAGGCCCTCTTTTTGGTTTCAGAGCAAAGACTTAGCTTGTAAAAGTCCTTATCCACAGTGTGCTTTAACTGGACCCAAACCAACTGTAAATAAATCTGAGTCACAGGAAATATAGATTATATTAAGTAATGTTTTTATTAGGTTTGAGAATATACAGTAATATAAAAAAATACTATTTAATATGTTTCATTTGCCTTTGTTTACTACATCTCTAAATGGCATTTCAGTCAGACACTAATTTACTGTGTGTTAAACTGCTTCCTGCAAATTGGACACCAGGACCTGAGGATATAGATAAACTATCCTGGAGTTCATTTTCTATTTTCAGCTCTCTAGGGGATGCTGCTGGCAGGTTGAGCCAAAGCACAGAGAGATGCTTGTCTCATTTCTTTCTACTATTTTGGATGCCAGTATTCATACACTGCTAGAAAATGAACAGCTCAGAGAGAAGGATGATTATTTTTCAAATTCTGCCTTCAATCAAAGCACATTTCCTACACTGGTTCACACAAAAAAATTAAATAAATAAACAAAACATTTCCTCAACTAAGTTCAGCTACATCTACCTGCATACCCATTTAATATCCACATTCATAAGCCATAGAGTGTCAGAAGTTCAACCTAAATCTAGGTGTGACTTCTGACCGGAAGACCTTGGGAGTCACGTGAGAAAAACTTGTCATTAAATGTTTGTCATTTGCCCTCAGTTAGTCCACTTAGAGCAGTTTTAAATTGCCACACATCTGTCTTCCCCAGGAACAGAAACCATTGAGATCACAATCAATAAAATTGACCACTCTACAGGGACAAGAATGAGTCTGGAGACACTGGGTGAGGGGGAACAACCCAAAATGAACCAAAAACAAATAAAACCCCAGCAGCACATGACAAGTGGCTACAGAAACAACTACCTGCTAGCTGGGTAGGAAGCCTTTCAGCTACAGAAATATATACATCTGTGCATGCATGCATGCACATTGACAGGAAACTGCATCTGTATGGTATGTGAATACCACATACATAAAGTAACTAAGACATTTTTTCTTAAACCTTTTCTATTTTTCAGTTCCTTTTAGAGCAATGCAAGAATAGGATGTTTAAGGCTGGTAACTTCCCTGGTCTTTGAGGGCATAAGACACTGGAGTAATAAAACATTTTAAATCCACATGTGTGCACCATCAGTAAATCTATCATACTACAACAGTTGCACATTTTCTATGCGTGAAGGCAGAGAGAAGTCTGACTAATAGGCATGTGGGGAATATTTGCAAATAACATAACACAGTAATTGCCTGTATTACCTCAATGAGAACACTCTTTCTGTGCTAGGTATTGTATGAATGCATAGTAAGAGAACGTGCAGGTCATGACGAGCTTACTAATTTAGGCTGTTCATGAAACAAAGGTTACAGTGAAATTGTTAATACCACCTCCTTAAAAGTGAAGGTGTAAGGCATTTATCCCTGCTAAAAAATGGAAGCTTCACGTAGGGAGGATCATGATTGCATTGTTTAAAAGAAATATATATTCATCATCATGGCTAGGCTTTGGAAACCAAGATTTGGGAAGGGCTCTCCCCATGCTTGTTGCAAGAGTGCTGGTGGCTGAAAAGGCCAATTCAGGATAGGCAAGTCCAGTCACAAAATGCACAGTGGAAAGTCTCCTTTGGTGATATTGGTGAGGAACGGTTCTTTCTGCGATGTCTTTTCTCTTCAAGACTGACTCTGCGTGTGTTCTCAAAGGAAGCAGCAGCGTCGTGAATGGTGTGTCTCCATCAAGCCTGATTGGAGGCCAGAGTGGACCATTGATGACAGTCACTATGGCCAAAGCTGAGGTATTGTTTCTGGGAGTCCTTGTATCTCCTCTTCAGGACTCCTCTCTTGCAGCAGCCGGTGGCGAGTTCACCATAGAGCACAATCTTCGGGAGGCAGCGGGTGATCCTCCATCCTGGAGACGTGCCCTGCCCAGCACAGCTGCATTCTCTGCAGCATGGCCTCGATACTGGTGACCCCTGCCTGTTCAAGAACAGACACACTGGTCACATAGTTAGTCCAGTGGATGTTTAGGATTGAATGGAGGCAGCAATGATGGAAGCGTTCAAGGAGACGCAAGTGATGGCAGTAGATGACCCAGGATTCAGACCCATATAAAAGAGTAGACAGTACAATGGCTCTGTAGACACTGATCTTTGTACTTTTCTTCAGGTGTTTATTGGACCAGACTTATGGAGTTTTCCAAAAGCCCTGTATGCCTTTGCTAGCCTGTTGTCAATCTCTTTGTCCATCTTACCTTCCGAGGAAATGATGCTTCCCAGACAGTGAACTGCTCGACTGACTTAAGCTCTGATTCACCTATGGTGATGTGGGGAGGATGGAAGACTTCCTGAGGTGCAGGTTGGTAGAGAACTTCTGTCTTCTTCAAGCTGACTTCCAGCCCGAAAAGTTCAGCAGCCTCTGCAAAGCAGGATGTTCAGCGCTGCAGAGCTGCTTCTGTGTGAGCAACGAGGGCGGCATCATCAGCAAAAAGCAGCTCACAGACAAGGTGATTCAGGGTCTTGGTGTGGGCCTTCAGTCGCCTCAGGATGAATAGGCTTCCATTGGTATGATATCAGATGTTTTCTCCATCGAGGTCTGCCATAGCTCTTTGGAGCATCAAGCTGAAGAAGATTGTGAATAGAGTTGGTGCAAGAATGCAACCTTGTTTCACACCATTGGTTATTGGAAAGGGCTCAGAGAGTGCATCCCCATATCTGACTTGTCCACGCTGATCCTCATGTAGCTGGATAATAATTTTGAGGAACTTGGGGGGACATCCTAAACGTTCCAAGATCTGCCACAGGTCTTTTCTGCTCACAATGTCAAAACCTTTGGTGAGGTCAAGGAAAATTATGTAGAGTCCTTTGTTCTGTTCCCCATACTTCTCTTGCAGTTGTCTGAGAACAAATACCATGTCTGTGGTGCTCCTATTGGCTCTGAAGCCACACTGGCTTTCAGGTAGAAGTTCTTCCCTTCAGAAGCATTCTTGCAAGGATTTTACCATATTACCACATTGTTTAAAGAGAATTTCCACCAGCACAAAATTACATATTCCACCTGTATTTATAATTTATTGCACTAAGCTGATGATCTTATATATTGAAGTGTCTATAAGAATTAAGAAAAAAAAAGGATACATCAATCCATCATGTTGAGAACTATGCATTTAAATAAGCACTGCATTTGTTAAATGAAACTGATGGAAATCAAAGGTTCCTATACTGTCTTTACTACAAGTGTACAAGAAATAACTTTTTCTATCCCTTTGGAAAATTACTTCCAACAATCAGTCCTGTCTTTATTACTCATCATTGATTTTTGTAGAAAAAAATAACAGGCTCTTGTCCTCTCTATGGTACATTAACAAAACTATCTAAGACTTCTATAGTTTCTCCACAATGCATCGTATCTTAAGTGAGCCCCCAAGGTCCTAACTAACAGTGTAAAATATACACAGACTTAACGATTCTTGACCCTGACTCAGAACTCTGTCATACACGTGCTACTGAGAAACACATTTTATTTTACTGTAGAGGACTGTTTTTTTCTCTCTCACTGTATGAACAAAAAACATTGCTACAATGTGCCTTTTAATTCCACACTAAAAGGCAGCATGGCTAAGGAAGAAATGCTAACCCTGTCTTTCCCCCAATCCATAATTCATCCTTATCCACTGATAACAATGGGAAGAGCATGCCTGAACAACACTACCAGCTATTTAAAATCAGCATAGCTCATGAACTGTCCATGGTTGACAAATTGCTGGACAGAAAACACCACTGCCTCTTTCAGTTTCAAGGCCACTTACTGACTAGTGTCAGAAGAAAATGGAAATATAAATCCAGATATTTCTAATTCACAGCAAGAAATATAAGTATTTTCTGTACTGTGTACAGGGATTACTTAAAAATATTCACAACAGTGAACAGTCTGGATCAGTTATTGAACAGCCTAATATGACCCAGTGGAGTCACATGGTGAGAAACATCATGTGCCCTAGTCACTGCACCTTGGAAAAGCAAGTAACCTTCCAGAAGCACTCTGGAAAGGTTACTTGGAGCTCTGGAGGACAGGGAGTCATGGGAACGTTCTGAAACAAGAGGCAAGCCATTGGAGCAGAGAAGGTACAAATGAGACTTGCTGGGCAGATGGCACTGCAAGCTAGTGAGCTGGTGGCAGATGGAAGTGAGAGCTTCCATAAGGCCAAAAACTTGGTTGAAAGCTAACCAGATATGTTAGGATGCTCAAGACAACCACTCCTCCTTTCTGATTGGTCTGCTTTAAGTGAGTGTCAGATCAACTTCTCCTCCCACAGAAATCTACCCAGAGTCATAAAGAAAAGGTAGTTTTGTTTCCCTCAAAGAGGAATAACCACAGCAGCCATCCAGAGAGTACCTCAATACCAAATAAGCATAAGAAATTCCAGGCTCTCAAAATTTCTAACATCCAGACCCTTCTACATGTAATCCATAAATCCTCCAGCCTCCAGGACAGTATAAATACCTCTATCTTATCATGGCAGAGGAGCTTTCAGCAAAGGGGAAAGTTTAAAGCCAGGAAGGATCTCTAATGGAAAAATGCTACACAACACATTAACCGTAGTGAGGATTTTGTCTCAGTTCAGACTAGAGCCAAGGTTGGATTGGTGCTCACAAATGCTCCTACTCCTTCCCGAAGCTGACCTACAGTTCCCTTGCTGCTGTTATGGGATAGAGAAAACCTACAACTCTTACGGTTGCAGAATAGTTACTCTGAGAAAACATGTAGTACCTCTAAAGATATTCACAAGTATCAGTCCTCTGATAATAAAAGCAATCCTTCTCCTCTAGTTATATATATACACACACACATGTATGTATTTTCTTTCCTTTGTTAGAACCTCTGGGTTCTTTTCTAAAGCTGCATTGCCGAGACTTCAGTTTTTTCTGTTCTGATACAATGGCCACAGAAACAATGTTTCCAGAAGAACACAATACAGAATTATCTACTTCAGTAAATGAGACTATCTCAGACAGTGTAGGCTAAGTGAGCTTCTAGCAGATAGCAGCTTCCACAAGCTTCTAATGCTATTTCTAGAAGCTTATGGAGTTTTTATCCCAAGCTTTATTTCAAAGGGTGAGCTTTTGTTATGACTGTCATGAATTGCAGGGATCTCACAGTATTAAAAACTTCTATAGCTGCATTTTCTAACAACTGGGACTTTTTTTTTTACTTACATGTAAGTAAAAGAAAATGGGGTGAAGTGGTAAATAAATTAACTTTGTTGAAAGCCTTTGGGAAAAAAAGAAGTAAAACTGCATGCTTGTGTGGGAAGCTAATAAAAAAGGGAGCACAGCAATAGCACTGCAATGACACAAAGGATTAACAGGCTCTCAGCAAGAACTCACATTTTCCAGGCTACTATGAAGTTCTTATATCCTAAACACACATAGCAAAATATCCACATAATGTAAGAAAACTGCTATATATCATACACACCTCCATGCATATGAAGGTCCCCTTGTGTTTAAAGCGGACACAGAGATGGCATAGGTAACAATAAGTACATCTTCTAAAAACGTCTACAGAGAACAGAGTATTCACTCCATCTGAAACTCCACACTCTCTCTTCAACTTTCTATGCAACCTTCATCAAGTCTCTTGACATTTCCTGGGACTTCTCTCTCTGTAGTCATGTGATTTCAAGCTACATTCCCATAGAGATGAGCTATGCTACTTGCTCCTTTTGATAGATTTTAGATAATTGTACCTTATTCTCATTACATACCAAATCTCAATCCCCAGCTATCAGACAAGAATGAAAAAATATGAATAGAAAAAAAGCAAACCAACACACCCCACACTAAAAGCAAAACACCAAAAAACTAACAAACCACAAAAAAAACCCCAAACAAACAAAAAATTGCCCAGATCTACAGAACTTGTTAGTGAGCAGTAACAATAATCGGTTCTTAGGGACCCATTCCTGTCCAACAAACACCAACTTCAGCTATTTTCAGATGCTTCCTTTATTTGCATCTATCTTACATCTAGCCACTCTTGCAGCATCTCAATTCCCCCTTCAGCTGCAGAAGATACACAGTGATAAGCTGTACACAACTGCAGAATAACAGGAAGTGATTAAAAATGCTACAGTTGCAATCCTGTGACAGATTTGATCTGTAAATCTGCGTTAGAACAGAAGAAACACTTTTTAAAAGAAAGACTAGTATCATCACTGTGACTATAAATCATTCATTTAATGCAAGTCTTGTGATATTTTTTCTTAAAACTTCAGCATCCTGAGGCAGATTTGGGCCTCCCTTGTGTCCAGCTCCTGAGGTGACAGGGGAAAATGCACCTCAGCGACCTCAATTTCAGAAAGCACATCAAAATGACCCAACTGTATTTATCTACTCCAACTGTTCTTAAACTAATCTTACAATTTTAAAGGAATGGAAGGAGTTGAACTATTTGTTCTAAACTTGTGAAGAAGTTATCACTTCTCCTGAAATTCCAATTTACGTACAATCATATTTTTAATCTTGTCAGTTTTATCATATCACTGTAAGAAAGTCCTCATTCACGCTAAATAGAAATTCCCATCAGAATTCTGATAGGCATCTTTCTGATGTGGCTTCTACAGTTTTGTGGCCTCTGTTGTCTTGGCTCCAAGTGTGATGCCAAGTACATGCTCAGACATGATCATATTGATGCATTCATATATGTGGAGGAAAACAGAAGAGGAGTAGGGAAGAATACTGAGGGACTCCAAACTCTCCTAGTGCCTGAGGCTGACACTATCCTAGAACTCATGCTGCTGCTATTTGCAAGAAGGCACAGACTCAATTGCCATTAAAGAATCATTTAAAAAAAATCACAACTTCAAATTAACTTGGCTAGTGTCAGTGGCAAAATGTCTCATCTCCCACACACCGTAAACTGCAGAGAGGCAAGGAGAGAAAGGAAATACACACTGAAAAAACAGATGGGAAGATGAAAGCTTTGTGGACTAACACTGATACTAAAATGCGTCATGTATTCCTTCCCTCAATCAATTCTTATTGCCTGGCCAAGATAGATATCTTGAAGTAAAATGGATTCCAGGGTTTCCATATCACTTACCTCATCATCCCCCTTCACACAATGTAAAGTCCTACTCTGAATAAACAGTTCATCACTAAACTAGCAAAGCACAGTTAACTGTATAATGGTAATGAACACAAATTAGTGTGCTCAGATGTCATCTCAAACACAGCATGTTTATCTACCCATAGTTTCAAGAAGAGCACAACTCTCATTACTTGTGTAATACATTCATCATGAACTAGACAAAAATTAATAAGCACCAAAAGAAACGAAATAAAAGAAATCAAATTGCCAGCACCAGTCTCATGATGACCCCCCCAACATCCTTTTATCTGAACATTAATTTCTGCCTCTGACAGATAAAGTCAGGTCTTTAACACAATCATGTTTACACATCACTGGAGCCTGGTCACAACAACACCACCCAATACATTACAAGAGCTTATAAGGCATGGCAAAGTTTTCCCATCTTACCAGGCTCTGTACAGTTCTTCTCTTCATGTGTCCCATTAGGTGATGCCATCAACCTTCTGTTCCTCCATAGTTCTGATACAATGCCTCTGTCTGCAACATTTGATTCTCGTCCTGTATTGAATAGAAAGAGGTTTGCCCACTAATGCCAATTTTTTCCTACATCATCCTAACTGCACCCACTGGCAAGGAGCACGGACAGATCATCGGAACGTAAGCACAGCAAAAATCAAGGTGTGACTGGAGCACGTGCCTACAGACGTATGCTGGGTGCTCCTACAAACAAAGTGTGTAACTACTGGTGAAGGTGCAGTATCCATGCTGTCAACATGCTCTGGCCATCAGAACATCTGGCTGTGACCCACAAAAGAAAAATATTCTGCAGCAAGCAAATGCTGAAGCCTTACCTGTGAATGACAGTTCCTATACATGAAACCAGCCCAGCGTTGCTGACATAAGCAACAATCACACTTCCATGTGGTCATCTGCACTTGAACATACTACATTACCATTTCTACAAAAAACAAATATGTGTACAGACATGTTCCAGTTACATTTTAGTTTATTCTGAGTTTAGAGGAGAAATTTTCAGTATTGGGTACACTTGATAAAATCAAATTGGTCATAACTTGCCGAAAAAAATGGAAAGTAACTACACAGTGAATCCTTGTAAGCCCTAAGAAAAACAAACTTCTTTAGAAGTCAATGGAGCTTTTGCCTCAAGTCATAGCCCAGAAAAAATCTCAAGGAAACCTGCTAAATAGAGTACAGGAGCACTTGTGTTAATGTAAGGTATGCAATTATAAGAATCAAAGAAAGAATAGAACCTCTTAATTAAATCACTTCCACCTCAATCTTATTCATTTCAAATGAACATATTATAATAACAACAAAGCTCTTCCATGGTTGATCTTAAAGTTTATATTCAGTCACCATGTCATGGTTTTATTTTGTTACAGTGACTCTTGGAAAAAAAATTGTAGCTTTGAAGTTAGTTTTTAGAGCATTTGTTAAAATATTCTGAGCCACAATTATAAGAAACACAGAGAACAGATGGTCAATGTTTATGGATAATATGTACTGTAAATTAGCCAGCTAAAAAAAAAAAACACAACAAACTACCTGATGCAGCATACCATCAAAAATTAGGTTATGAGGGATTTAGTTGATAACCCAGGAGATTAAAAACTTTCATTAGTCATGGCATTTTTCATATAAACCTAAAAAAGTTCTGGAAAAACAACATCAACAAAAAACACACTCAAACTATGCCAACATATTCATAGTCCCATTACTTACTTTCACAAACCAGTAAGTTTATGAAAAAAAAAGCTGGAGCAAGAAAAAAAATAAGAAAAAAAACCATGGGCATGACAAGCAGTTCTAAATAAAGAAACCAACAGTACACTCTAAATCCACAATGTAAAAAACAAGTTGAAAGTTTTAAGATGAGCAATATGCTAATATGGTCTAAGATGCTGAATTCTTATATGGATGGCTTGTTGCCATCCTAGATATAGCTCAAACAACCCAGGCAATGATTTGAGCACAAGAGTATTACCAAGTATGACAAGTTCCAGCAGATTTTTCTTCCCTAAAGCACACACTTGAACTTCAGCTCTAATTTAGGCAGATGACCCATCCTAATTGTGCTGAAATCTGATTTTCTTATAGTAAATGAAGACATAAGATCTGGGCTTGGTTGATTTTGTTCTTAAATCCTCAAGGACTATTGGCAGCCCTACCTAGAGACCCAAGTGCTGTCCCACCAACCTCAGACTTCGTATTTGAGGGATGAAAAGCATATTGCAGGAAAAGGGCCTGAAGCTGCACACTTACAGCCCAAACTGTGCCAGCAGGCGGGAAAAAAACCCAAACAAACAACCTATGGGAATGATGTGGTTAATTATAAATGCATTAGTTTAGCAACACAGCACTTGCACAGAGGATGGAAAAGACTCCCTATAATACTCTCTCTACAAATCATGAGATTAGCACTGTTCCTTGCCTAAAACGGAGAATTTTGTGTCAAATTCCTACTGTAATGGGGCATGGGGGGAGATGTTGGATGTGTGTTGAGATTGAGAAAAGAAGCAGTAGCAGGTGATGGAGGTTTACAACCTAGGGACAAAATGAAAGGTGGCCCGAAGTTCCAGCGGGGACCACAAGCGGCTGGAGAGAAACTCAACTCTGATGCAGCGGCAGGGGGGAACTCCTTCAGGGTCGTTCCCAGGCACGCAGGTCCCCCACGGTGCCCCTTCGGCTTCTGAGCCGAGAGAGACGGCGGGCTCGGGGAGTCCTGGACCACCAGCTGCCTCCTCTCCCCGGGGCTGCAGCCACGCAACCACCCAGCATGGGGGTTTCTCCCGCGGAACCGGCGCTGTTCCCCTGCCTCACCCGCCCGCCGAGGCATTTCACCTGGGAGATTCAAAACGGGAACCGCCGCCGCTGGACTCCGCCAAGCCCTGGCTGCTCCCGCGGCAGCAGCAGCCCCCGGGCCGCCCCAGCCGCCCGGCCGGCCCTGCCGGAGTCCCCGGTCCCGCGGCCACTGCCACTCACCCGCTCTGGAGAGCAGGCTGGACATGCACCAGGCGAAGAAGAGGATGGCGCAGATGAAGCCCAGCTGCTGCAGCAGCATCTCCCGCCTCTTGCGAACTTTCCTTAGCATAAGCAGCATGGTCTTCTGCGGGGCGAACGNTCCATCCGGCCCCCTGCCCGCCCGCTCGGCCAAGTTTGAAGTTTATCCCTTCCCCCCCTCGCTCCCCGTCGCCAGCCGTAGGCGGCAGGTGGGCGTCACAGCCGCCCGCGGGCTCCCAGCGCGGCGCCGAGTGGCCGCTCAGCCCCGCTGGGCAGCTCGGTCCCTTCTCCCCGCCCCTCTCCGCCACTTTCTGGGTGCTCCTCCGGCACCCATGGCNTGCTAATATGGTCTAAGATGCTGAATTCTTATATGGATGGCTTGTTGCCATCCTAGATATAGCTCAAACAACCCAGGCAATGATTTGAGCACAAGAGTATTACCAAGTATGACAAGTTCCAGCAGATTTTTCTTCCCTAAAGCACACACTTGAACTTCAGCTCTAATTTAGGCAGATGACCCATCCTAATTGTGCTGAAATCTGATTTTCTTATAGTAAATGAAGACATAAGATCTGGGCTTGGTTGATTTTGTTCTTAAATCCTCAAGGACTATTGGCAGCCCTACCTAGAGACCCAAGTGCTGTCCCACCAACCTCAGACTTCGTATTTGAGGGATGAAAAGCATATTGCAGGAAAAGGGCCTGAAGCTGCACACTTACAGCCCAAACTGTGCCAGCAGGCGGGAAAAAAACCCAAACAAACAACCTATGGGAATGATGTGGTTAATTATAAATGCATTAGTTTAGCAACACAGCACTTGCACAGAGGATGGAAAAGACTCCCTATAATACTCTCTCTACAAATCATGAGATTAGCACTGTTCCTTGCCTAAAACGGAGAATTTTGTGTCAAATTCCTACTGTAATGGGGCATGGGGGGAGATGTTGGATGTGTGTTGAGATTGAGAAAAGAAGCAGTAGCAGGTGATGGAGGTTTACAACCTAGGGACAAAATGAAAGGTGGCCCGAAGTTCCAGCGGGGACCACAAGCGGCTGGAGAGAAACTCAACTCTGATGCAGCGGCAGGGGGGAACTCCTTCAGGGTCGTTCCCAGGCACGCAGGTCCCCCACGGTGCCCCTTCGGCTTCTGAGCCGAGAGAGACGGCGGGCTCGGGGAGTCCTGGACCACCAGCTGCCTCCTCTCCCCGGGGCTGCAGCCACGCAACCACCCAGCATGGGGGTTTCTCCCGCGGAACCGGCGCTGTTCCCCTGCCTCACCCGCCCGCCGAGGCATTTCACCTGGGAGATTCAAAACGGGAACCGCCGCCGCTGGACTCCGCCAAGCCCTGGCTGCTCCCGCGGCAGCAGCAGCCCCCGGGCCGCCCCAGCCGCCCGGCCGGCCCTGCCGGAGTCCCCGGTCCCGCGGCCACTGCCACTCACCCGCTCTGGAGAGCAGGCTGGACATGCACCAGGCGAAGAAGAGGATGGCGCAGATGAAGCCCAGCTGCTGCAGCAGCATCTCCCGCCTCTTGCGAACTTTCCTTAGCATAAGCAGCATGGTCTTCTGCGGGGCGAACGGCGTCTCCTCCAGTTCCATCCGAGCGAGCGCGGGCGCCGAGGCGGGGGCCAGCGGGGTCGGTGGAGAAGCGGGGATCACTCCCGGCAGCTCCTCGCGGACGGCTCCATTCCGGGCGGGCTGCAGCGGGGGAGAAGCGTGCCCAGGGCCTCAGGTCGGCAGCGGCGCGGCGGAGAGGCAGGTGGCAGCGGGCGCGGGGAAGCGGCGGCAGCCCGGGGCGGGGGGGGACGCGTCGCGCTCAGGGGCCGGGCTGAGCCCCGCATCCCACACGCACCATGGCCGGCGGCGGAGGAAGCGGCGCTCCTCGGGCAGCGAGTCAGCACCGAGGGACGGACACATCCATGCGGCTCCCTGCCCGCCCGCTCGGCCAAGTTTGAAGTTTATCCCTTTCCTCCCTCGCTCCCCGTCGCCAGCCGTAGGCGGCAGGTGGGCGTCACAGCCGCCCGCGGGCTCCCAGCGCGGCGCCGAGTGGCCGCTCAGCCCCGCTGGGCAGCTCGGTCCCTTCTCCCCGCCCCTCTCCGCAACTTTCTGGGTGCTCCTCCGGCACCCATGGC